>SNVD02005050.1:0-218179 GCA_013180625.2 Boswellia sacra
AAAATGCCACCTCATTGGAAAGCTCAAGACAAAAGAAAATTTTTAACCGAGGTGAAAAATTTTTACTAGGATGATCCGTCTCTTTTCAAATATTGTCCAGATCAAATAATAAGAAGATGCATACCCGACAATGAGGTAAGTAGTGTCATTAACTTTTGTCATTCTGACGCATGTGGAGGACATTTTTCATCTAGAAAAACAGCTGCTAAGATCTTACAATGTGGATTTTATTGGCCCACCTTATTTAAAGATGCACATGCATTTTGCAAAACGTGTGAAAATTGTCAAAAATTGGGATCCATTTCAAAAAGAAACATGATGCCTTTGAATCCCATTCTTGTTGTTGAAATCTTTGATTGTTGGTGTATTGATTTTATGGGACCCTTTCCACCGTCATTTGGTTTTGTGTATATCCTTGTTGCAGTAGACTATGTTTCCAAATGGGTCGAGGCAACTCCATGTCGAAACAATGACCACAAAACAGTTGTCAAATTCTTGAAAGAGAATATCTTGAGTAGATTTGGAATTCCTCGAGCCATTATTAGTGATGGGGGTACGCATTTTTGTAATAAATCATTTGAAACCTTAATGAGAAATATGGAATAACCCATAAAATTTCTACACCTTATCACCCACAAACAAGTGGACAAGTTGAATTAGCTAATAGGGAGATAAAACAGATCCTAGAAAAAACGGTTAACCCAAATCGTAAAGATTGGTCTTTAAGACTTAGTGATGCACTTTGGGCTTACCGAACTGCATTTAAAACATCATTGGGAATGTCTCCTTATAGACTAGTTTATGGAAATCCTTGTCACTTACCTGTGGAAATTGAGCATAAAGCTTATTGGGCCATTAAAACATTCAACACAAATTTGAATAATGCTTGCAAGTTACGTAAACTCAACTGAGTGAACTTGAAGAAATCAGGAATGAGGCTTATGAAAATTATAAAATCTACAAAGAAAAAATGAAGGTTTTTCATGACAAATCCATTGTTAGAAAATATTTTGAACCTTCACAAAAAGTTCTTTTGTATGATTCAAGATTGCACTTGTTTTCTGGTAAACTTCGTCTCGTTGGACTGGGCCTGTTTTTGTTAAAAATGTTTTTCGCCTCATGGAGCAGTTGAATTGAGAACCCAAGGAATTGGAAAATGTGTTTAAAGTTAATGGAACAACGGTTAAAACCATTCTTTGAAAATTTTGACCAAAACGAAGAGTCTATTGCTTTAATTGATCCTTTTTAAGGATTGATTTTCCCGGTCAAGTGGCGGATACGGTACTCCGTGGCTTTTAAAGTCGGTTTTTCAGTTCCCTAAAAACTGTTGCTCACCTTGCATCCATTTTCTTTTTCTCTCTCTCATTTTCTTCACATGGATACCATTCTCTCAAAATTGCACAAACATTTTCCCTCTCTTCCGCAAAATGATTTGCTTAAAATTTATAAAGCTCGTGCAGAAAGACTAAGGTTGTTGATGCGTAAAGGTATTCCTGCTGATTTAGATGGTTAATTGAAGCCAGGTTCGATTTCCTATGATTTCAGATAATCCTGTGTCCCCACATGCCAGGTTTGGGAAAAAGCTCTTACGCCAAAAAGCGAAGAGCAAAAAGGTTACAAGTTTGTACCAGATGGGCAAGATGGACTTGTAACCAGCGTTGCCGCTCAGATGGACTTGTAACCAGCGTTGCCGCTCTTGGGATATTTGTCTAACAATCGAGAGGATAAACTACAGTTCATCAAGAATGGACTGAGTAAGGAGTCTTTGGATGATATCCGAACGACTCTTGAGACGCATTCTTGTGGACTTGTGCAGCGTGAAATTTTTAATTTGTGGACACAATTCCGAGATGAGCAGGAACGCTATAGTCTTGGGAATCTGACTCAAAACGACCCTGTTTGCCAGTTTATAAGAAAACTGGATGGGAAGCATATCCCCAACTCATAGAAGGTGTTTAAGCCGTTTCTGGACGTAAAACCAGAGGAAGATGTGAGCCACAGTCACAACTACCTGTACATATGCATGCGTGCCATCATTTTTGAATTTTAATACCTCATTGCTGTCATTTTTGAATTTTTATCTTTTGTTTGACTTTTGGTGTCTTATTTCATCATCTTTTGACCTTTCTATGCATTATTGTCATATTTTTCAAAAAGCAACCGAGCTACCTATTTAGATGTCATCATTAGCATACCTTTTTGCACTCCATAAATACCACATCTCTTGTTCTCTTCTTCACACATAGTTAGAGAGTTGCATAGACATGGAGGGAACTTCACAACGTCGAATCCAAAGGATATGTGTATTCTGCGGATCTCGACCGGGTAAAAGTGAGGAGTTTGTAGAAGTAGCAAACTATCTTGGTAGGCTACTGGCTTTCATGTGGTTTATGGGGGAGGTAGCCTCGGGTTAATGGGTTGCGTATCAACAGCTGCACATGTAGGAGGCAGTCAAGTGTTAGGAGTTATTCCTAAAGCTTTGGCTGTAGAAAGCATTGTTGGAAAAACGGTTGGGAAGGAGTTACAGGTCTCCTCTATGCATGAACGCATGGCACATATGCTCATCAATTCAGATGCCTTTATTGCTTTACCAGGTGGCTTTGGCACTCTTGAAGAAATTTTTCAAATTGCCTCTTGGGCCCAACTGAATCTCCATAAAAAACCCATAGGTTTGTTGAATGTTAAAAATTTCTTTGATCCTTTAATAAGTTTTGTTGATGCAGCTGTGGAACAAAATTTTATCCCTCATTCAGCGAGAAAGATCCTTGTTTCTGCCACTTCTGCTGGTGAGTTACTTGACAAATTACAAGAAGTTGAGTATGAACCTGACCCAGCTAGTACTCAAATTAATTGGGCAGGAGGGCAAAACAAAAAGTGCAAATTGGATTTGGATCTCCGTTTGTAATTTTTTTCTTCTTCTTGTCCTTTATTTTATTTTATTTTATTTTTAGCATTTTATTTTATGAGTCTTTCAGGTCATCTCTCTTGAATAACAGAAGCTTCAGGTAATGTCTCCTATACTTTATCTCTCTACATTTAAACATTGAGGACAATGTTTCATTTGGTTGGGGGGGAAGGATAGTAGACATAAGTGTGTCTTGAAATTTTATTTTTTCTTGCAAAAAAAAAAAAAGCGAGTTAGTAATTAGATTCAGAGTGCGGTGTAAGGAGTTCAAATCCTCTTGAGACGCATTCTGGGTCAGGAATGGCAGAGTATGGAGGGCCAGTTTGAACTCTTGAAACCCATTCTAACCAATTTGTCATTTTATTTTGATCTTATGAACTCATTTTAGCTAACTTGATATTATTTAGACTTGATTTTTGAATTTTATAACAAGGAAGTCTTATTCATTTCACTTTGAATTATTCAAATCTATGAACTCTCACAACCTTATCATAAAAAAAAAAAAAATTTGTGTGCTTATGTACTCATTAAGCAAGTATTCATGAGCCTTTCTTCACACACACACACATACCTTGATGCATGATTGTGGGTGGCAAAATGAAATGTTGTAATATTTGAGTTCTTTTGTTTTGTTTAGGATAACAACACAAAGGAAGGGAAAGTTAAAAAAAAAAAAAAGCAAAAAAAAGAAAGAAAAAAAGAAGAAAAAAATAGCAATTGTGGATAAAGTTTGGTCTCGTAGCCTCCTTAATTCGAGCAATTAAGCCCGAGGGGTGCCTTAACAACCTAATACCCTAAGACCAACTGGTTTGGGAGCTATTGGCCCAAAGCTCGTTACATGATTAAGGAGAAAGCTTAATGGGATTGAACATTGCACTATCCATAGTTTCTAAGCAAAAAATAAAGCATCGGCAAACCCGAGTCGTTAAGCTCGAAGGGGTGTCTTAACACCTAATGCCCTAAGGCCAACTGGTCTGGGAGCCATTAGCCTAAGGCTCGCTACATGGGTTAAAGATGCATTCTTTCAAAAAAAAAAAAAAAAAAAAAAACACATATATATATAAAATAAATGAATGCCCCCTACCTAAAGTTGTTAGCCTTAACAAATATTAGAACCGATATGGCTTCTTTCTAATAAGCCCCATAGTCATGTGTTAACTGAGCACAAAAAGGAGGTTTATTGATATCTTGACTGAAGGGTACATGAGTCATAAAAAAAAAATGATATAATAATCATTGGTTGAGAGTTTGTTTATTTGGATAAAATCAAGGAGAGTGCAATAATGACCACCTTGGATGTAAAATTCTATAAATCACTTCTAAATAATAACGCTTTAATTGCTAGGGACTAGCAATAAGCTAGTTGGGGGGTGTGATGAACACTTAAATATGCATGTTTAATAAGAGTTTAGTTCATCATATTGCATTAATAGTGTCATTAAATTCCTCAACTTAAGCATATTTGTAGCATTTGCATCTTTGGAATTAATTCCTCTTAATTTTGGTTTTGTTACAGGTTCGGTAAAATGGGCATAACTCTCTATTTATAGATCAGAATGGTGCAATTCTTAATGTTTGGAAAGCTGATTCAATTGTCTGCAAGATTGCATTTCACAAGCATAATCAAATTCGGGCTCTTAGTGGACCAAAATTGGGCTTGAAGTGAACCCATCTACAGTCTCGGCCCAGTCTGACCAGGCCTCAGTATTTGGACCGTATCTCTCAAAATACGTATCCAAATTGTGCAAATCAATATGTTCTAGAAATCTGAGAGAAATATCTACAACTTTCATGAAGACATGTGATTAAAATTCACAACATTTCGATGTCAAAATTGATGGTCAAAGTCGGTGCCTAATGATCCCAATTGTCAAAGATATTTACAACTAATATTTGACAATTATGCCCTTGTAATTTGACAAGTTTGCCCCTGGATGTATCTATAAATAGAGGTGCCTTGTGACCCATTAGGGCATCTTGGCCTTGGCTGGAACATTTTGGCTTTGGCTAGGATCTTGTATTGTGTTTTGTGTGTTTATGTTATTAATGAATTTCCTTTTTCTTGCATTTTATTTTCTTTCTATTATAATGTTCTTCTAATTTCTCTTTTGCTAAGGTGAAAGGGTGAAACCCTTGATATGAGAATAAGGATTCTCTAACCCTTAATATGTGCTTAATAATCATAATATTGTGTTATTTATTCATATGATTTATATTTAATTTCTTAATCAATCTTGACACCACTCGTAAAGTGGAGGTCTTGATCCATTGTCGACAATCCTTGGCACATCAAATGCTTGGATCCTTTCTAGATGATGTATGGTTCTTCCTTACCGACACGAATCTAGTTAGGAACCTTGATTTGTTGTAGACATATGGTGATTGGCACATTGGATGCTTGAACCCATTTACAAGAAGTGGTATAAATATTGGTAATGAAACAAATATAATTCATATAACTAAAATGGGTTAATTATCCTTATTTGAAATATCAAGGGCGGATCCCCTAACCTTAGCCTTCATTGTTATTGTGTTAATTCCTCTTGTATTTTAATTATTCTATTGTTTATGAACTTCTTATTTTATTTACTATGGTAGGTTCTACCACCTTATGAAATTGTTCTTTAATTTACTATGGTTGGTTATACCACCTATTTCCATGGATGGTTTTACCTCCTCTTGCTTTTTGTTTTATATTTGAATGGTCGGTAATACCACCTACCATCTTACATACTTGTTGATATTATCTTGTTATTTCTTGAATTATCCATATCACATTTGTTTAGCTTATAATTTGTAACGCTTAAATTCCCTTCCTCGTGGATCGACCCCGGTCTCACCGGGTTTTATTACTTCGACACTCCTATACTTGGGAGACAATCCTTTTTCGGATGTGTCAGCAAATACCCAACGTTGCCTACCTTTCTCTAACCTTCTTCTTCCTTCCATAGTGGCAGTCACACCAGCACAATTTTGGGAATGAGAAGGAATGGAAATTTTTTGTTTTTTTGGCAAACTTTGTTGCTGATGACATTTGGGTGAACTTTGTAGTTATGATTTTGGGAACTTTTGATGGTATTCTAGAGTACTCATCAACTTTTGGCCACATTGTGTGGACAAATGTTGCTAACTTTGATGTTCTTCATTGTGACAAATAGTATTACAATGAAACTTAAATCAGCTTGCTTTGGGAATAGAACAGTCTTGCCTTGTTTTCTAACTTTGTTTACACCATTATATGAAATTTGAAATATTGGTCTAGCATCAGTCATCGAATTTTTCTTCAATTCCCATGTTTTATTAGATATTTATGATAACAGGTTTGTTCTTTTCTTGCATGTTTTTTTTTTTTTTTTTTGAGAAAATTGAAAAAATGGACACAATTAGGGGCCCTTAGTTAAATATGATGCAAAAAGGTAAAAAAACAAAGCTAAAACAAGCAACTTGACAAAACACTCGACAAAACTCGATAGAGCTCGACACAAGCTTTCATCTGACATGTCGAGTGTCGATACACGATTCGAGACATCTAAATGTCAATTTTCACGTATCCGACACTCGACATGTCGAATGAAAGCTTGTCGACTTCTTCGAAAATAGACTGATATCGAGTGTCGGTTATGAATCCGACACGACTCGACATGTAAGTGTCGAGTGTCAAGTGGAGCCGAGATAAATCTGACACTCACCATCGTCTACCTCGCGATGAAACCCATCGGTTTCCACAGTTTTCATACACATCAAACCACAAAAATCACATAATAAAACTAGATTTATCCCTAGAAACATAGAATAAGTTCACGAATTCGACGGAAACACAAATCCCTAATTAAGATTTCGTAAAAACTAAATCAATCTAACGAAATAGAAAACAACATTCTATATATGTGTAAGAATGATTTCTTTGTAATAAAAATATGATTTAAAAGAAAAAAAACATTTATGCACTTGACCTTTCCAATATAGCATACTGCAAAATTATTAATAAATTTATGATAAATTTATTAATACATTTTATGATAAATTTAAAAATTATTTATAGTAGTTTATAATAAATTTATGAAAAAATATTTGTTGTAATTTATAACGGATTTATAATAAATTCAAAATATTCTTAAATTATTTATAGCAATTCATAATAAATAATTTTTAAAATCTACAAAATTATTATCCTTATATATATTTATATTACAATTATACTAGAACAAGAAAAAATTTTAAGTCTTTTTTATAAAGTAACAAAATTTATATTATCAAGGTTACTCACATAATAAAGAAAATTAACATTCCTATGTACAACCAAACACAATAATCTGATTCCTATAGTAATCTAGACCGAGATTCTTGTAACAAACCAAACACACTAACCATACTTTCCCAGATATCAGATTCTCATGTTTTACTTTCCCAGCAGTGTGATCCCATTCTCAAGAAACACAGAGAAATAATTTCATTTGCCACTTAGGCTTGGTGCATCACAAACAGCTGGGCATGGGTTAATGCTGTGCAAGGAAACAAGCAATTGAATTTTCATTTATATTGTCTCAAAAATATTAAAAAATTAATTTTAATTATTTATAATTTAATTAAAATATTTCAAAAATAAATATGAAAAATTAATTAAAAGTACTTTTTAAAATATTAGTTAGCTTGAATTTAAATTTTTTAGTTTTAATTAAATATTTACATGATATTGTTTGTAAATTATTTTAATTTATTATAAAGAAATTAACCCAATCCAATTTGGTCTTTTAATGAACACAAGTTCTTTTTAAATAAATTTTCACACTAAAATTTAAATTTAACTTAGTTAAATTTTTGCCACAAATATCTTTCTTTTTAAAAAATTAATTCTATTAAAAATATTATATAACTAAATAATTAGTATTTTATTTCTAAAACTCAATAAAATTTCTTGAAAAAATCAAATATTAATATACAATTAAGATTTTAAAATTATATATATTTTCTAATTGTACGAACTTATCTTTCAACTTTATATTTGTATCAAACTCTCGTATTCTCATAGCATTACTTAAAAAATTTAGTATATTATCTAACTATAATTTTAGTTTCTATAACAATCTATTTTATTATTTTTTAAATTAACAATATTATTTTATTCATGTGATTTTAATTTTAGGCATCTCTACTAGAAAATATAAATTTACATATGAAAAATTAAGAAAAAATTTGGAAACTAAGTTGAAGCCTAAATCAAAGCCTCTTGATAAATATGTAAAGGAATAAAATAAAATTATATTAACATAAAATAAAAATGAAATAAATAATACCAACAAAAAATGACAATTGTTAGATAGTAAAATCCCTTAAGCAAGCGTTGTAAAAAACACAACTAAATATCAGAAGATTGCCAATCAAGAATCATGAATTCTCATTCTAAGCATAAATAGGTTCAAGATTTCATTCAAATTTCAACAAAAATAAAAAGTTTACTCACACTAAACATTATGCCACTTCACGATTCTTTTTAATAATTGTTGTAGCCTAGCACATTTATATATTATACTAAGAAGATCATTTGATAAGAAAGTAGCAGGTCACATGTTGATATTATTTTAATGCACAGATATGTACTAGAGACTGCAACCACAAGTTAATATTATTGTGAATTTATGTATTAGTAATATGGATGTAATTACATTATTTATATTTGGAAGTTATATAACATTATTTATATTTGGACATAATTACATTATATTTAAAGGCTACATAAGTTTTACTATGTCAAGCCTGCTTAGAAAAAATTGGTGCGCGCTAAAGCAGTGCACCAAATTTTCTAAAAATTTAGAACTCTAAAATAGAAACAAAAACACATTCATTTTTTAACACATGAAGAGTTTTTCTCACTCAATTATGTTTTTATCTCTAGCTATTGTTGTTTCTAGAACAAGTTCAGAGTCTCTTAAACGAATAAGAAAAAGTTATCCAGCAAAAGCTACGGTTTGACCCCAAGTCTTAATTTAATTAAGAAATAAGGTGAGATCTTTTTATATCTCAATGATCTTGCTTCCCATTTTTCCCTTTTGGTTAAGTTCTATTTCTATATTTAGTTTAACCCAAACATTTGGGATTCTCCTATTATTCCTTGTTCTTATGTCTTTGTTCGTTGGTAGAATTTCTCTCACTCGGTCACTCTTTTTACCTCTTTCAACTCTGGGTTTTGCTCTTCTATGGATCTGGTTTTCTTTATTATTATGAGTGATTTTTCTTATGTGTGTGTGTGTGTGTGTGTGTGTGTGTGTGTGTGTTTATATGGTTTTATCGATATGGAATGGAGTGTATAATTGAAGTGCTTCAAAAATAATGCGCATGGGTGACATTGATATGAGTTTGTGTTCCCATTTTCATTTGCATGAGTGACAATAATGTACTGTTGAACAGATTTTGTGTTTCTTTTTTCCCTTTTTATGGTGTTGATCATATAGAGGTTCAGCTAGTATAGAAAATAGGGGATCGTTGTTCATATATTAAACAATGTATAAGTGAATGTTTGTTGGTGCTTTTATTATATTCATAAGCTTTTCCAAGTCTTCTAGCTATTACGTCCTAATAACACGTAAACTACATTAACTTTAGTAAACAAATCTATGTCAATGTGCCGTAATTTAATTATAAAAAAGTTCATTGCTATTATCGCCCTAATAGGCTATGTAATCATATTGCATTAATTATTAAATAACTTGATTTGCTAATTTTTATTTTCTACAGGCTTTGTTTTAACAGATGAATGATTATTAATTATATTTTTTTCCTCTTTCAAAGATTCTAGATAAAGCAAAAGATTGGAATCAAAGGAAATTTCTTGTTTTAAGAACATGTGTCAACCAGAGGTAAGTTGTGAAATTCTTGTCTTTTCAAGCTAATTAGCTATATGTACATGTACAATATGAAAACTAATTTTAGACCTCTTTCAAATCTATTAAATTGATTTAGTAATTTGTTATACAGAACTCCAAACAATCTTCGAAAAGGAAAAGGAAAGGAATGTTAAGAAAGGATAGGACTAAGAGTACTAGTATTACATCTAATGTTGACTTAAATCTATTAAACGAAGATTCAAGTGGTTTTACATCAGATAGTATCGATAAATCATTTGATGATGGTGTGCCTACTTCTAATATGGAGTCAGAAAAATCTAAAAGGACCAGAGGTCCTACAACGTGTCTTGACATAGCAAAAGAGAATGGAATCAAGTTAGAATTACAGGTAAATAGCATTGGCCAGCCTATTGGAAGGAACTCAGAAAAATATTCATCATATTTGGGACATTTAGGAAATGAGTTGGTGTCCATAAATGTTGATGATTGGAGGGATGTTGACAAAAAGACAAGATGTTAATTTTGGAAGCAATGCAGGTAAACAAATATAAGCTCATTTTTTTTATGTATTTTCAATTAAAACACTGGTTGTTGTTACTTTTGTAACACTTGAATATTTTTTGTAATTTTTAGCAAAAGTTTAAATTGGAAGGAATAACAATAAAACGATATACTCTACAAATGGCCAGAAAGAATTGGAGAGCATACAAGTCAAGGTTGTCTAAAAAATAGATAATAAACCAAACCACATTTCAACTGAAGCATGGGAGACTTTGTTAAGAAAAGGACCTCTAAAGCATTCAAGGTAAGTTATTCTACTTTCTGTTGTAACTTCTTCAAATGTATTATTAAATTCTTCAAAATTTTAATTTTGAATATAAAATTGTTATTTATCTTATAGGAAAAAAGTAAAGCTTTCAAGACAATCAGAAAACTACAAGATATGTCATACACTAGTAGTCGGATGGGATATGCATGTATCGAAGAAAAGATGGTAAATTCTTCTTAATATCTCTGTAGCAATCTTCAAAATCATCAATTTTCAAAAACAAAATATTTATATTCAAAATCTTACAGTAATTAATGAAATCTTTTTTTTTTTAATTAGAAATGGGAAAGTTTACAACTATCCTCAATTACTAGGAAAAATGTTTTGCTTAAAGGACATACTAAGAAAGATGGTGCTCAATCTAATCCTACAATTCCTGAGTTCAAGGTTTTACCAATTTATTTATGTCATAATTCTTTTGGCCTATTTTCTTCGTGTCTTTCTTAGTAATAATGTTATTTTTTGTTGCCCTTTCATATTTCATTTAGGAGAGGTATGAGGAAGAAAAAGAATCAAAATCTTTTAAGAATAAATCAAAATCTATGAAAGATGATTCACTTGCAAAATTTCTTGGCCCTGAGCGACGTGGTCGTGTAAGAGGTTACGGGGCTGGAGTAACCCAATCCAAGTTAGAGATGATGACACAACAAACTGAAAAAGGGGTTAAAATGCAAGAAGAGATTGATACATTAAAAGGAACTATGGATCGTATGCAAGGTGCAATGGAAGATCAAAAGAAAGTAATAGAAACTTTATTAAGCAAAATGGTAAGCATTTCCAAATATAATATCATAATTATGATTTATCTGATAATATCAAATGTTATATATTTATAAATCTTTCTTTCTTTCTTTCTTTTTTAAGAATCAGTTTGTGCCTGAAGGACAAAATGAAGAGCCTCCCACTCAATCTATTTACTCTTGATAAGTATAATATAAATAGCGTCTCTTATCAATCATATTTTCATTTTATTTGTACTTAATTTTGAAGACATTTATTTATGCTTGCTTTTGTTTTTCTTTGTGGTAGAGTCAAAGAGAAAAAGGTAAAATGTGTAAGCTGTTGAATTGGTTAGACTCAAATGAAGTGGTTGCTATTGGTCGTTGGGTTACAAATAATGCTAACACAATGGTACATTGTGTTCCTCTTGGAAAAAATGCTTCTAGAGTATGGGTGGATGATGTTAAACAACCTTCAGTATCATTGTAGAGAACAAGTACTGATATGGAAATAATAGAAGATGCTAGAGGAAGTTCAGTTGCTTGGCCAACTGAAGCAATCGTCATGATAGATGACTGCTGATCTTGGTAAGTTTTCTATCCCAGGTTGAACTTCATTCTTTATATGTTAGTTGTATATAAAAGTGTCTAGAGACTGTTTATGAAAGCAAGGTTCCCAAGTTTTACAATAAAGTTCAATCATAATTTTGTTTATAGTAAAATGTCATCCTAGTTTTCTTATAACAAGTTTGTCCTTTACTCTACCAATCTTATTATTCTAAGAATGCCTATTAAGGTATTATTTCTAATGAATTTTTCAAATGTTATGTACAGTTGATGATAAGAAGTGGATGGAGGTATATGTGCCATAGATTACTTTTTGGATATAGCCAATGCAATGTGCATATGCCATAGGTCTTATTGGACTTGAAACAAAGAAGCTAACAAATTTTTTAGAACTCTAGCTTTTGACTTGGATACAAGTTGTTACAGTAAGCTCTTTGTTTAGATATCACTCTTTAGGTAAGATGGACTATATGCAAACAAAGTTGTAGTTGAATGTTGATTACGCACTTTCAGTACTAGATTTATATGTGATGACTTTTACTTGGGCAATATATGAGTGAATGTGCCCATTATGATTGATAAATATTTAATTATTATGTACATATTGGTAAATAACTGAAAATTTGTAACTTTGAAGAAGTTATATAGTATTATCATTGAAATGTCCAATTGTATTAAATCACAAATTTTACAATAACGAAAAATGCTATGAAATAAATTAAAAAATTATATTATAACGTTTTTTTAGTGTTATAAGATATATTTTATATTTTATAGCAATTTATGAAGTCATGGATATGGTAGCAATTATAACATTCATATGCAAGTTATGATTTTATAGCATTCATGAATGTTATGTAAACATTGAAAATTGAAAATAAATTATAGCATTATGAAAATGCTAAGAATTTTATAGCACTCATGAATGTTATGTAAACATTGGAAATTAAAAATAAATGATAGCATTCATGAATGTTATGCAAACGTTGAATATTCAAAATAAATTTTAGCATTTTGAGAATGTTATAAATACAACTTATAGATAACATTTTTCAAGTATTGTTTCAAGTATATGAAATGCTATTGTTTTATAACATTTTTTATGGATGCTATAGAAAAAGCATAGCATGGGCAGTTATAACATTCAGAAAATGCTATGAAAACACTACAATAGCATTTATGGCACGCTATGGAATCTCACTTTTGTTGTAGTGCCCTTTTCTAGCCATCCACTTCTTGGCAAATGAGCTTGATGTCGTAGGCTTCTCCTTGACGGGTGTAACTTCAACTTCTCCTTCTTCTTCTTCTTAGGGCTTCTCTTCTTCTTGGTCATTGAGGTTCACAAGTTTGGGTTCTAAACTTCACTTGAACCCTTTCACTGCAATGTTGGCCCATCCACCTTTCTTGGTGTGAATTTTGGCTGCCAAAGGAACGGGCTCATCTTCCACCCTCTCAATGATCTCCTCGGGCTCTTATTCTCCGAGCTTCCTAGCCTTGGGCTTCTTTGTCGAGGCCACTTCACCACTCATGTAATGCTTCAGCCTTTGTCTATTGACCTTGAATTTACTTTTACCCAAATGTTTGATTTCCACTACTCCATATGAAAAAACCTTAACTACTATGAAAGGACCAGACCAGCTTGATTTGTGCTTTACTGGAGATAACTGCAATCGAGAGTTGTACAAAAGTACATATTGACCAAGTGAGAAAGTTTTTCGAATAATCTACTTCTCATGTCATGCCTTGGTCCTCTCTTTATAGATCTTTGCATTCTCATAGGCCTCATTAGGAAATACTTCCATCTTATTTAATTACAACAATTGTTTCACCAATTTTTTGTAAATCCATGCTCAGTAGCATCATTGCCCAATAAGCTCTATGCTCGAACTGAACGGGTAGGTGACATGCCTTTCCAAATACTACCTATAGGGAAACATTCCAATTAGTGTCTTGAAAATGGTATGATATGCCCTTCATGCATCATCCAACTTTCTTGCCCAATATTTCCTCAATTTTGCGACTGTCTTTTCAAGAATTCTCGGATTGGAGATCTTTGCTTGCCCATTACTTTGTGGATGGTAGGTAAGAGCTTTCCTATGATTCACACTATACTTAAACAGAAGGGCTGTGAATTGTTTGTGCCTTTATTACTTATTATAGCCCTTGGCGTACCAAACCTTGTAAAAATGTGCTCTCTTAGGAAGTTAAGCACTACCTTACCATCATTAGTCAGTGTTGCCACTGCCTCAACCCATTTAGACACATAATCCACTGCCAAAAGAATGTATTTGTTGCAGGAGAATGGAAATGGTCTTATAAAATCGATGCCCCATACATCAAACAACTCTACTTCTAGCATATTCTTCAATGGCATTTCATTTCATCTAGAAATATTGCCCGTTCATTGATGCCTATCACAATTGGCAACAAACTTATGAGTGTCCTTAAATAGAATAGGCCAAAAGAAACTTGATTGAAGAACTTTTACTGTTGTCCATTGTCCTCCAAAGTGACCTCAACACTTTAGTGTATGGTAGTGCTTTAGAATATCTTCCATCTCATCATTCAGTACACATCTTTGTTTTAACTTGATCTGCACAATGTCTAAAGAGAGTGGGATCTTCCCAATAATAATGCTTGACATCAACAAACAATTTCTTTTTCTATTGATAGGAGAATTCCGGTAGAATGATCTTTGTTACAAGAAAATTAACAAAATTTGCAAACCATGGAAGAGTTTTGTTAGAAGATACAGTAGAGAGTTCTTCACCTAGAAAGTTATCATCAATGGGTTGAATGCACTCTTCTTGTTCTTCCAGTAGTTCTAACTGAGAGAGATGATCAACCACCAAATTCTCTATGCCTTTCTTGTCCCTAATGTCTAAATCAAAGTCTTGCAGTAACAGCATCTAGCAAATGAGCCTAGGCTTTACAGCTTTCTTGGTCATAAAATACTTGATAGCAGAATGATCAATGAATATAATTACCTTATTACCAATCAAATATGGCCTAAACTTATCAAAGGCAAATACAAAAGCACGAAACTCTTTTTTAGTTGTGGCATAATTATGTTTAGCATTATTAAGGGTGCGACTAGCATAATATATGGCATTAAAAATCTTGTTTCGTCGTTGCCTAAGCACTACACCCACTACATGGTCACTTGCATCACGCATTAGCTTAAAAGCTAGCTCCCAATCTGGTGCTACCACAATAGGGCTATTTCAACTTTGCTTTTAAGGTATGAAAAGCCTGCAAACAGCCTTGATCAAAGACAAACGGGTTATTTTGCATAAGTAAATTTGAAAGTGGTTTGGAAATCTTAAAGAAATCCTTAATGAACCTCTTATAGAAACTCGAATGGCCCAAAATACCTCTAATCTCGTTTCTAGATGTTGGTGGTGGTAGTTTCTCAATTGTTTCTATTTTTGCCCTATCAACATCAATAACTATAGATGATATCTTATGGCCCAAAACTATCCCCTCCTTGACCATGAAATGACTATTTTTTTTCCAATTTAGACCCAAGTTTATTTCATCACTTCTCTTAAGAAATAACTTTAAGAATCAGGTTTTCTAAGCATCGATCAAAAGCTTCCCCAAAAACAGAAAAGTCATCCATGAAAACTTCAATACTCTTTTTTATCATGTCAGAAAATATGGCCATTATGCATCCTTGAAATGTGGCTAGAATATTGCACAACCCCAAGGGCATTCTTCTAAAGGCAAATGTTTCACAGAGGTAGGTGAAAGTGGTCTTCTCTTGGTCTTTAGGTGCTATGATAATTTGATTGTATTCAAAATAATCATTCAAGAAATAATAGAATTCATGTCCAGCCAACCTATCTAGAATTTGATCAACAAAGGGTAAAAGGAAGTAGTCTTTCCTAGTGGTTTTGTTTAACTTTCTATAATTTGTGCAAATACGCCATCTAGTGAACGTGTGAGTTGAGATTAACTCGTTATTCTCATTCTTTATAATAATCATCCCTCCCTTTTTAGGTACTACTTGTACTAGACTAACCCATGAGCTATCTGATATGGGGTAGATTACCCCAACATCTAGCCACTTTGACATCTCATCTCTCACTACCTCTTTCATGGTGGGGTTTAGCCTTCTTTTTGCATCAATTGATGGCTTACGATTCTCTTACATGATAATTCTATGGATGCACATGGAAGGGCTAATTCATCTCAAATCGGAGATAGACTACCCTATAGCGATTTTATGTTCTCTCAACACTCTTAATAATTTTTCTTCTTCTACACTAGTCAACTTAGATGACATAATAACTAGAAGTGTAGATGACTCCCCAAGGTAAGCATATCTAAGATGGCTATTTAACTATTCAATTACATCACATTCGTCAAATTCATCAAGCAAACTAGAACATGCCAAATTAGCTTCTAATGCATCCAAACGTCAATTTTTTGTTTTAATACCATATAACTCACCGCATCAATTTGGCAACAATTTTCAATGTCATCCGGATATTTCATGGCATTAAAAATATTAAATATTATTTGTTCCTCTTGTATGTGCAATCTCAATTCACCTTTTTGGAAATCAATTAATGCTCTACCAGTTGCCAAAAATAATCTACCCAAAATAATAGGTATGTCCTTGTCCTTCTCCATATCAAGCATAATGAAATCTGCTCGAAAGATGAATTTGTCTACTTTAACCAGCACATCTTCAGTCACTCCTCTTGGATACTTAATAGATCAATCTGCCAACTACACTATAATGGGTTGTGCCTCACCTAGACCAAGCTTCCTGCAAACAGATAAAGGCATTCGATTATGCTTGCACCCAAATCACATAATGCATTAGTAAAGAAATATTCACCAATAGAACAAGGAATAGAAAAACTTCGTAGATCTTTAAGCTTTGGTGGCAACTTATTTTGCTATATAGCATCGCACTCTTCAATTAATGCTACGGTCTCATAGCCTTTTAGCCTCCTCTTCTTTTAGAGTATGGAGGAAATATGGCCAAGGAGAGTACTCTAAGAAGATTAGATTCAAAAAGGTGGCTGAGCGGGAGAAAGTCGTCTTTCATAAACTTTACATAATGTGGCAATCGCTCTAAGGCCTTAGCAAAAGGGATATTGATATGTAATTTCTTGAAGACCTCCAAAAACTTAGAGAATTTCTTGTCAAGCTTACTCTTTTGTAGCCTTTGAGGAAAAGAAACTTTATGCACTGGTTCGTGAATAGGCAATGGTGTGGTTTGAACTTTTTCATCAACAGTCTTCAATATTGGTGGTATAGGGTGACAATTGATTCGTCTTCTTCCTTCTCCCTTGGTTGCTTAACTTTCCTAGGCTCTTCCAATTCCTTACCACTCCTTAAGGTAATAGCTTTGTAATGCTCTGTCGGGTTCACTTCAGTAGTTCTAGGAAAATTACCTTGTATTCTTCCACCCATCATATTGGCTAACTGACTAACTTGAGTTTCAGTTGCGAATTGATCAATTCTTTTCATGAAGCAAGTTTTGGTTGTTGATAGTTGGACCAAACCTTCTTCTAGGGATGGTTTCTTTTCTTGTTAAGGTGGTTGTTAAGGAGGTTTCATGGTGTTTTGGTTAGCCTAAGAGAAATTTGGATGGTTTCTTTAACCTAGGTTACAGATATTACTATAAGGGTTATTCCTAGGTCGGTTGTAATCAACATGACTAGCTTGCTCAGCTTGTCTAAGAATAGGTTCCCTTCGTCACACCTATCATTAGGATGGTTACCTTGACAATGTCCACACACACCTATTGGCATATGAATGGCATTAGCTAACATAGTGTGATTTTGTAGTTGTTTATACAAGGCAGCCATTTGTGCTTTTAAGGAATCAATCTCATCTAAAATGTGAACCCTAGTTGTCCTTTTTGATGTAGTTCTTTCACCACTCTAATGGTAGTTGTTCATAGCCATCTCTTCAATCAAATCATATGTCTCATCTTGTGTTTTCTTCATAAAAGTTCCTCCAGAAGCTGCATCTATCAAAGTCCTTGTCGAATGTCCCAAACCGTTGTAGAATGTTTGTACTTGCATCCATTTGGCTAAACCGTGATGAGGACATTTTCTGAGCAAATCCTTAAACCTCTCGTATGCATCGTATAAAGATTCTCAATTATATTTTGCAAAGTTGGAGATCTCTACTCGTAACTTGACTGTCTTCGATGGTGGAAAAAATTTTGCAAGGAATTTCTAAGCCAAATCCTCCTAAGTAGTGATAGAACATGTAGGCAAAGAATTCAACTAACTCTTAGCTCTATCGCTCAATGGAAAAGGAAGCAAACACAGTCTAATACATCATTAGAGGCTCCACGAAACTTGAATGTGTCACAAATTTCAATAAAATTAGTAATATGAGTATGAGGATCCTCATTAGGTAATCCACAAATTGGAGATGATTGAATCATCTACAAGGTAGTTGGCTTGATCTCAAAGGTGTTTGCTTGAATGGTTAGCTTCCTTATTTCTTGATGAATTCCCATCACCATAGGGAGAGTGTAATCCATAAGTATTGCATTGGCTGCAGCTACAGCTCCTTCTTCGTTTCCTTCCATATTGTCAGTCATCACGATTGTTTGTTTAGAATTTTCACGCTTTTCCTTTCAATTCTTTTGACAGGTTTATTCTATCTCGGAATCCAATGGCAATACGTCTCGGTCTCAAAACTTTGGCATGCAATCGGTAATATCAAAACTAGCAAAACTTAAGTAAAACAGATTAAAGTTTAAACTAAAACCGAGTTATTTAGTTTAATAATAATAAAAATAATCCCCGGCAATGGTGCCAAAAATGTGTTATGCAAAAATCCGCATGTGCATAGAATTGTAACAAGTAATATAATGATGAATGAGTATCGTTCCCATAAGGATTGATTATTGACTACCAAACTTAATCTAGCTCTGATTTTATTGGAGTGATTAAATTTTTATAGCAAATTTAAAAGAATTAGCTAACTAAATAACTAGATAAAAATTAACGCAAATAACCATTGTTTAAACTACATTGAGAAGAATCCAATGAATTAAGCTCTAGGGTATCAGGTTTCACGTAAGTTATCAACTCTATTATTTCAAGTCAATGTAATTAAGGTTTAACATATTGTTGACAACCAATTTCTCTAAAATATTTATTATTCTTTCTCAAGCAATAACAATGTATAATTATAGAGAGAATAACATCTCTGTCTCATCTAACAACTTATAATTATCCATTAAGCAAAGAAATCATATATAGTTGCACAAATCACAATCGTATTTCTATCGCAAGTGAATTTATGGCAAATTATTCAAGAACTAATACAAATCAACTTCTCAATCTAATGTATATCTTAATTCATGCAATAGTTGGCCAGACAATCACAAGCATTAAGCATATGAATAATTCACTCAACAAGAATTGAATAAACATCAATATATTGAATTGAATAATTAGAGTATCAAACTTGGCTACATCCTAACCCTAGAAAAAGAAATTTAGTTCATAATGTAAAGAGAAACAACACAAAATCAAATTGAAATCACTGAGTACAAAGAGGGAAGAAAGAACTAGAAATTTTGAAGTTTCCTTGAAGATTCAATATCGATTTGCGCCTCCAAGAGTTGTAGTCCAATTTCTTGGCCTCTAATGACATCTCTCTAACCTAGAGAAGACCTAAAATATGCTTATTTATATTATTTACGATAGGGGATCCGAATCGTAACTGAAATAGGACTTCTAAATTTTTCTAGATTCGCACTTGCACAGGAGCGTAGCTGTAGTTGCGTAGGAGCGCAAAGTCTCAGATTCTTGACATATTTTTCATGATCTTGTGCTGCTGCGCCACTCTTCTTGCCCTGGCATACCAATTCTCTAGTTCTAAAATCTTGAATTTTCCTTCTTCAAGCCCTTTAAACTCCTATTTTTGTTGTGCTTTATTACGGACCAAATTTAATTCCAAAAGTCTATAATTAACCTTATTAACTCATTATTTTCCTCTTATTTTACTAATAAGCTAATCACAAATTAAATATAAGGTTATTAAATTAGTGAATAAAATTCAACTAACAACACCGCTTAACATCATTAACTATTTTGTTATAATTAAATTTATGTCACTTGAGATAATAATTTAGGATGAAAAATATTATTATTTTGTAGTTATTTTTTATGAAGACTATCCTATTTTCTTAAAACCATTTATATGCAAATATATATATGTGTATATATATTCGCATTATTTTCTCTTCACCTTGCTGGCTCCACATTTTTTTCCAGCAAAAATACAAAAAGTTACCTTTTTGTAAACTAAATATTTTCTTAATATCCTTTAAATTTTCGGTTAACATTTTCAGCTAAATATTTGAAATAATTTTCATGTTAATTATAAATATTTACTGATGCTTTTCGCAATATGTTGCATAGCTGGATATATACACATATATGCAATAAATAAAATTATTGTTCAATGGACACGCAGAGCAAAATGGTAGGTGGGCATGTAAATTTCCCAGAGGTTTAACTTGATAGGTTACATATAATCTCCCATATTTGGTCGCATATTCATCATGTGACGCAATACAAGTTGTTAAGTATGAAAGCAAAACTTAACTAATCCTACTTTAATTTATCGAAAGTAGTTAGCAAGCCCCAGCTGATGCATATCTAACAATAATTATTCGTATGATACCAAAATAATTTGAGCTTTCCACTAAAATATTTCAAGTACATTTGTCCTTTCCGCACACAATATTATAATGAAAGTACATTAGATAAATTTTTTTCGACATTATGATGGATCTGGTAGATTAAGAAGAAATAAAGAAAGACCAATGACTAGCTATTACTATGATGAGATCGGATAAAAGATTAAGTCAGAAGGATGGAGAATTAAATAAATGGTTTTTGCGATGACTTCTCGTAACATTTATAGTCTTCGTCTGCTTTAAATAATCTTTCATGATATGAAGAAATGCATGAAATGTATCAAATAAATTTATGTCCTATATTTATTAAACATATAGTATATATCTCTATATTATAAGTGGATGTTCCACGTGAAATCGTCCTTCCTTTTTGGTACTTATTATCTTCGCAGGTATATAACTTTTAGCAAAAGATATTAATGTTAAATATCCTAGCTTTCTGTTTTAAATCATACATTAATCGGAAGTAAGATATTATTAATTTAAAGTTACAATATCACTTATTATATTCTTATATCATTTACTCAATAATTTATAATTAAATTAATCAACATCACTCGTGATAAAAACTTAGAATAGGTATGCATCATTTCTTTGTAACTTCTTTTTGACTATCATAATTTTTTAAAATTATATATATGCAAAAAAAAGAAAAATCTCTTACGTTGACACACACACACTCTCTCTCTCTCTCTCAATTCACGTGTGAAAATACCAAAACTACCTTCTGTTTTCCTAATAAAAATGCTATCTTCTACATATTGTAACTCCTATCGATAAATTTTAATTGACTTTTCAAGAAGCTAAAAATAAAAATTGTTTAGTTTTTCTATTTTGGAAATATACGCCATAATAGTTTCATTTCTACACACACACATGTCTCTTTCTATTGGTCATAGATATTAATATTTTTAGGATTAATAATTATAACTTTGTTCCCATGTTTATTTTACACTATCTAATTGCGAAAAATTAAAAAATTAGTTTGCGACTTCCCATCTTTTCAATGTAAATACTTTTAGTAAATAATTAAATATTTTTTTTATAAATATAAATTTGAATGCTAAGATTTTGTATATACTCGAAAATTAGTTTATGTTTCTGCCCCCCTAAACCTTCTTCTTTTTTTTTCGCTGCCCATGAAGGTTTTGGAAAACCTTCGTCAAGTCTAATTTCGTCAACATCATTAGCTGAATATCCAGAATAATATTCATGTTAATTTTGATTGATATTTACTGACGTTTTTCACGATATGGGGAGGTAAGCTTTCATAAATCAGATAATATTATTACGTACGTAGAGCTTGAAATATACACATTTATGTACTATCTGTGATTATAGCTCAATTTCAACTATGGATAGGAGGACATGCAAAGCCAAATAGTCGGTGGGCATTTTTGAATTTCATAAACGTTTGACTTGGCAGGTCACGTTATCTCTCATATTAGCACGTTCATTGTGTGACACAAAACAAGTTGTTTAGTATGAATAGAAAACGTAAACCTAATTTGCTATCAAAATGATTTGAACCTTCTACAAAAATATATCAAGTATATTTTATATATTTTATTGTGTATAATCATTGGATTATTTAATAATTTGTCTCGACATTATATTGTGTATGAGTACAAGCACAATTGGTTGATTAAAAAAAAAAAAAAAAGACCGATGACTAGCTCGTACTATGGTAAGATCGGATGAGAGATTAAGTCAGAAGGGATGGAGAATTAAATAAATGGCTTTAGCAAAGACATTTTGTAAGATTGATAGTCTTCTTCTTTTTAAATAATCTTTCATGATATAAAGAAATTAATGGAATATGTTATATAAACTTATGTACTACGAGAGAAACAAGAGTTTTGGTGATACACGTTATTAGTCGAAGCGCCTCCATTATAAATAGATACCTAGCAAGCATGATTCAGAGCCATGTGTGTGGAAGAGTTACAACTATGGATAATACCACTTCCGCCAATTCTACTCCATACTTCCTGTCTATACGAGGCAAATTTGATTCAGCATTCATTCAAGTTTTTATAACTCAAAATTTAGGCCTTATCTTCGCCCCTTTTCTCATGGCAGCAATTCCCTTATTTCTCCACTGCAATCTCTACTACAAAATCAAGTACCAGTTGCTAGGCCATGAGAAAGCCAAGCAATATCGACTCCCTCCTGGCCCAAAACCTTGGCCTTTTGTTGGAAACCTTCCTGAAATGCTAAAATACAAGCCTACATTCCGATGGATACACAAGCTTATGAATGAAATGAACACAGAAATTGCTTGTATCCGTCTAGGAAACGTTCATGTTATTCCTGTTACTTCTCCTGAAATCAGCCGCGAGTTCTTAACAAAACAAGATGCTTTGTTTGCATCAAGACCTATTAGCATGTCAACTGATCTCACAACAAAAGGGTACTTATCAACGGTTATGGTGCCCTATGGTGATCAATGGAAGAAAATGAAGAGAGTTCTAACAGAGGTGCTTTCTTGTTCCAAGCATCGTTGGCTTTATGCCAAGAGAGTTGAAGAAGCAAATCATCTCGTTCGTTACGTATATAATCAATGCAACTTTGATAAAGGAGGAGTAGTGAATCTGAGAATTGCTTCCCAACAATATTGTGGCAATGTGCTTAGAAAAATGTTATTTAATAGGAGATTCTTTGGGAAGGGAATGGAGGATGGAGGACCTGGTTTGGAGGAAGAAGAGCATATTTATGCACTTTTCAAAATTCTATCCTACATCTATTCGTTTTGTGTTTCCGATTATATTCCATGTTTGAGGGGGCTTGACTTGGATGGCCATGAAAAGATCATGAAGGAGGCCAACGAAATTATAAACAAGTATCATGATCCGATTATTGAAGATAGGATTCGACAATGGACGTGCACAGGTTCCTCAAAGAAGGAACAAGAGGACTTGCTTGATGTTCTAATTACAATGAAAGATTCCCAAGGTAACCCTCTGCTGTCACCAGATGAGATCAAAGTTCAACTTAAGGTAAGTCAATCTATCTCTTACTTGCTTAAACACAAGTATACACATGTCTACCGTTAGGAATGATTTCCCCAAAAAGCTTAAACTAGTATATAAGCTATATACTTTTAGTTAGTTTAATACATGCATGTCGCCACATATAAGTGTCTTGCCTTTCCTATGCTATAGATATAGCTTAAGACAACATGTTTTTTGTCGTGGCCCATAATTTTTAGTTTGATTCTAAGAGAGAATGTTAAAAGAACTTTTCCCAAAATAAAGACTAAAAGCCAAAATTTATATCAAGCGAAAAAATAAGAAAAACCAAAGAACAATATTGAATAAAAGAACGCTTTTCACTAAAAGAGAAGAATGTAGAGATATCATTGATTGTATGTGAAGATGATAAACAGCTAGCATAACAAAATAGTGGCGAGTCACCAAAACAAATTTTGTTGGTATTGACATTTGCATTATTGCTACATATGCAGACACCTAGATTGTCTTCACTAGCAGCTCGCAGGATCAATGCTGAGTTGTCATTACATGAAAATATACACATGCACACCATTTTCCAAAGTAAATTAGTTTATGGCGACAAATATCACGCAGATATTATCGTAGCATAATACTGTACATGAAGTTATATATAAACTGTTGCTTGCAGGAAATGATGCTAGCAGGGGTGGATAATCCATCAAATGCAGTTGAATGGGCAATCGCAGAAATGATAAATCAACCTGAGACGCTCCGCAAAGCTGTTGAAGAACTGGATAATGCAGTTGGAAAGGAAAGGCTAGTCCAAGAGTCAGATTTTTCGCAACTCAACTATGTTAAAGCATGTGCTAGGGAAGCCTTTAGGCTCCATCCAATCGCACCTTTCAACCTTCCTCACGTTTCCATGTCTGAATCAATAGTTGACAACTATTACATCCCAAAGGGTAGCCATGTGTTGCTTAGCCGACAAGGGCTTGGCCACAACCCTAGAGTTTGGGATGAGCCACTCAAGTTCAAGCCAGAGCGCCACCTCAAGAAGGGGTCGGAAGTAGTACTCACTGAGCCAGATTTACGTTTCATATCTTTCAGCAGAGGCAAGCGTGGTTGCATGGCACGTGCCCTAGGGACCTCCATGACTGTGATGCTCTTTGCTAGGCTTCTTCATGGTTTTACTTGGTCTACGCCCCCAGGTGTGTCTAGGATCGACCTATCTGAATCAAAGGATAGTTTAGCTCTGGCCAAACCGCTGGTTGCTCTTGCCAAACCACGATTACAGGCAAACGTATATCTGTGTAACTGATATTTAGTTATTGAAATTGACAAATAAATAATGCCTAAGGCAACTATTTAATTGAAAAATCAATGTTGTAATAGCGTTGTGAAACTTTGAATTAGTCAATTATATTATTAATGATTGATGAGGTTCCGGTATTGGGTGCATGCTTTGGCTCTTACATAGTTCAAATTTTTTAAAATGATTTCTTGAATTTTGTATGTTTTGGTATTGTATATATGACAAATAATGAGCAGATTATATAGTTAAAGTCAATAAATCATATTTTTATTTCTATATTAATGATATTCTTACATACGTAAGAAATAATATTATATATTTCAAATTTTTTGTCTTATAATTTATTAGATAAGACTCGATATAAATAACTTATAAATATATATATATATATATATATATATATGAAGGGTATATTTTAACACAAGACTTTTGATATAAAACTAGACATAATTTTCTAGTCATTGATTTACAAAATTTAATAGTTAAGATGATTGATGAGTTGACAGCATTAAATGCACCTTATTGACTTTAAATCTCAACCATATTAATATAAATATTAAAGGATTTTGCAAAAGTATTTGTTAGTAATATGATTATTTAAAATATTTCTTAAAGTTATTTATTTTCTTTAAAATATCTATGAAAATTTTCTAAATTTTTTAGCATTATCATACGTCAATTTTGAGATTTTATTTTATAGAAAATTCAAATTTTGTATATTATGATGAATTAAAAAAAAGCATGAAGATTACTTATAAATAATTACACTCTAGAGTACTAGTTTATAAAAATATATACAATAAAAATTTATTGCTTTTTAAATTATTTCGTTAAATGAAATAGTATTGATAATCTTGATAAGTGGATGTGGCTTGCTAGTCAACTGCAACTAATATAAAAACCCAAAAGATTGTATGTGTTTAGTGATGCAAAAACATATTTCAATTGATTTTTCTTGTGGTTGGAGATTTTTAAGTCATAAAATTAAAAATACTAATTATATGGTTATATATTTTATAAAATCTCTCATTTTTCTATTTAATTTTTTTAAAAATATTAACGAACTTTTAGTATTTTCCCTGCCAATAAAAAGTCTCTATATTAATTAATTTTATATTTTAATACAAAAATATGGTAACTCTTACTCTTAACAATTTATAGTTTTATCATGTTATAATATTATACATATTTATATAATTTTGGTTAGATTTATTTCTTTCCTACGTTTTCTAATATTTTATTTATCATAATTTAATAAAAATAATTTTCAAAATCATGAAACTTTTATTGCATTGGTTTGTTATATTATATAAAAATATATAAAGACCAAACGTTTTGATTATAAATATTTTTAAGTAATAATTAGATTCACGAGAGTTAAAATAACGTTGTTCTGATGTCACAATTTTCAGTCCACCCAAGAAAAATATTTTGGATCCGCCCGACGCCCTTTATTGATTTATTAATTATTTTAATGTTAAGACTTACGAACTTAATGGTGCGGGCCAGGCTTGATATTTCCACTCCAAGCGTGTCCAGATTGTCAAAGTCTCAAACAGATAAATTTGATTTATCAAGTAGTGCAATATTTACAAGTAACTTATCACTTGAGATATGTGGTGATGAGATCTCATGGGATAGAGCAGTGCAGCTTAAATTGGGTTATAGGCCTTCACTTAGTAGACGCATTTTGAGCATGAAGGTCAAAAACAAAACTATGAGGCTTAATAATACCCAAACAGATAATGTCTTCTAAGTAATTTACAACACTTGATAAACTCGTGTTGTGATGAGATCTCACCTCTCTTTCGTGTGGATGGACTAGTGCGGTTTAGATAAGGCTCTAGGCCTTCACTTAATAGATGTATTTTAAGTCTGAAACCTAAGAACAAAATCGTGAGGCTTAGTAGGGCTAAAGTGGATAATATCTACTAAGCCATTTACAACAAAATAAAAATTTTAGTTGCATATGTCAAATAGGTTTTGCAAAACTATCAAGTGGGGGCAGTCTTAAAAATGTAATATTAGATTTAAAAATTACAAAAAAAAAATAACTATGGACATTAAAATATTATTTTAGTATCTTTTTTCATAAATATTTGTAATTTTCTATATTTAATACAATGTGGTAATGTCATTACCAATATTATTAAAATGTTTCTTTTCGTGGATATAAATCATCCATTGACTTTTTATTCAATTTCATAATGAATAATATAATATAAATTGAACTTATATCCATTGTCAAAAATATAACGTTTAGGACGAGGGGCGGAGCCAGAATGCCAAATATGGGGGGCCATTGAGGACTTGATAATTTTTCTTTTAACTCAAAACAAAATTGTAAAAAGCATGTTAAAAGTTATTATTAGAAAATAAAAAAATATTACATTCTAATAATTTGTAAAATTTTGAAAAAATGACCATTCTAATAATTTTTATTATTTGTGTCTGAAAATAGAATTTAAATTCTTCATAATTTCATTATCAATATACAAAATCATGTAACGAGAATTAAAGGTTTTTTTTTTTTCCTTCTACATGGATTCTCAAAAGTTGAGAGAGCCAAATTTATTGTAGAGGAATATGTGAGATGAGGTGAGTGACGAAGTCCATTCCATTTAAAATAAGAAAACAATTTTAAAATAGGAAAAGGAGAAAAAATTATTATTTAGAAGGGGAAAAATAAATTAATATTATAATAAAAAAAGATAAATTAGCATTAAATAGCAAAGGAGATAAATTACGCTTCAAATAGAAAAGAAAATTTAAAATACCTTTTAAGAGAAAAAGAAACATGACGGTATGGTAGTTGAGTTAAAAGTGGAGATCATTTAATTAAAATATCTATTATACTAATTATTCATGTTTGTATTGTATAATAAAATCTTTTAGGTAGGCCAAATTAGGTAGTTTTATGATATTTCCCTTCCATGCCTAGAGAAGTGTAGATGGCTACGGTCCCGTCAAGTGTGAACGTGGCGTGAACTTAATGAAAGATAATTAGGTGACAAAAACTTAATGAAAAATGACTTGTTTTTATAAGTTTTGGAGAATATATATATATATATATATATATAACAAAATTAGTGAAAAAAATAATCGTAGGAGGCAGCTACCTCCACCATGCTCCATGTGACTCCGTCCATTTTATCGATGTTAATCCAGCCGACAAAGATGATTCATAATGGAAACGAAACGAAGTCTTGCTACAGTATAATATCCATATAATAAAAATAAAAATCATAAAAAAATATAAAAATTATAAATAAATAAAACAATTATATAAAATTATATTATAATTTTTATTTATTTATTTATATAATTTTTATATATTTATTCATAATGTTTATTCGTATTTAAAATCTATTGTCCAACAGGTAGATCAAGCAAATCCCAAACGGGAAGCATATAATAGCAGTGTAAGCTGATATTTTGTGAGGCAGACAGGACTTTTAAATTGTACTATTGCACATAAAGCGCTTACGTGGAGAGCCATCAATCACAAAATTCTTCGATGCATCCATCAATTTAATTTTTGATAGCAAAGTTCGTGTCTGTGCATGTACATTTGGAAACATAATTCGGGTCGAAACAAAATAGATAGAAAGCACTGATAGCTGAAGTAAAGTCAAGGCTGTTTCACTTCACAGCGGTACTCCTCGATAAAACATGCATGTTCCACATTTTCCAGCCATTGTACAATAACTTCAAAGAAAGATAATTTTTGGGAACTCTTAAGGTTACGTTTCGAAAACGGAAACTGTGTGCTAGGCTGGACTAGGAGTAAGATTAGAATTATGGTTGGATTAGATTGAATTATACATAGTGCTATTTATATTTAATATATAATGAAAGTGAACTATGTTAGGATATAATAATTCTAAAGAATATAATTTTTAAATATCAAATAATTAAGTTTTTACTAAAGTTTAAGTTGAATTAAAAAATATATAATTGTTAATTTTTAAAACATGAAGTTAAAAATGAATTAAATCTAATAAAAAGTATCTTTAATATTTCACTTTTTTAAAAAGATATTTAATAAGTACGAAATTTTAAATATATATTAAAAATACTTTTTGAAGGGCGAATGATGAATTCGACACTCGACACTTACATGTTGAGATTCACAACCGACACTCGATATCAATCTATTTTTGAAGACATCGAATGTCGAGTCGTGTCGAGCACTATCGAGCGCAATGAGTTTTGTCGAGCGTTTTAGCGGGTTGCTTGTTTTAGCTTTATTTTTTTTTGCCTTTTTGCATCATATTTAACTATAACGGTCTTGTATTTGTAGGTTGAAGCAAATGGCAAGTGAATTGACATCTCTACTTGTGCGTGTATGTATGATTTTAATTTGAAGATATATTGTCTTCAAACTTGTTAAAAAAATGGTTTAATTGTATACTTGTCAATAAATTAGGGTGGTTATGGAATTTTACAAGGGCGGGGCAGAGTTGGGTACTGCTGCGCCGGACCTGCCCCGCCCCATTGCCAACCCTAGTAATTAATAATGAATTTAATAAAATAATAAAATATATAATTGACTAAAATTTTTAATTAGATAATTTTTATTATAATATAATTTATTATATTCCTATTCCAAAGTACTGTAAATTTATATGTTTATTAAAAATTTCACAATGGGCAGCATATGAAGGTGACCAAGAAAGTGTTAGGAATAAAAAAAAGAAAAAAAAAACTTTAGAAAGTAGAGATATTGAGAAAAATCACTTGCCTTGATTGAATAATAATTTTGGCTATTATATATAGGGATGTCAAAATTACTCAAGCACGGCCGGTTAGCTAGATCCCCGGCCCAGTATTGTCGAGGAATTACTCGGATTTCCGAGGAGAATGGCCTGGGACGGGGAGAGTAATCCCGAGGAACGGTCCGGGTCGGGCAAGGGCCGGAGACTAGGCTCGTCGGCCCGGCCCCGGCCCGGAATAAATATAAAAATATATTTTATTTAATTATTTAATTTACGACAATATAAACAAGCAACCTACCAAAACGCTCGACAAAGCTCGACAAAACTCGAAACGCTCTCGACACGACTCGACATGTAAGTGTCGAGTGTTAGATGATGCATCCGATACTCGAAGTCTTCAAAAATAGACTGATATCGAGTGTCGATTGTGAATCTGACATAATATACATGTAATTGTCGAGTGTCGGATCCACAATCAACACTTGACATCTTGAAATCTGACACACGACATCATGAAATTTGACACTCGACATCATAAAATCTAACACTCGACAATATAAAATCTGACACTCGATAATATAAAATCTGACACGCGACAATATAAAATCTGACACCCTAATTCTGTCTATTTTTTCAATTTTTCCACTAGCCTTTGAGGAAAAGTGAAAACACATCACAACCTTCTTCATCTTCAGACTTCACATTTCAGCCTTCACTTCAATCCTTCACTCTCACTGCTTTCGTTCGCCTAACCTAACCTGGGTCCTTTCCTTCACTTCAGACTTCACATGCTCCATGGTGACATAGCTGCCTGGGTCCTAACTTACACTGCCTCCCCTTACCTACGCTGCTCTCTTGATCTGCACTACTTCTCCAGACCTGCCCTGTGACAGCTTCTCCATACTTCGCCTCCACGCCCATGGTGAGAGCTTCGCCTGACCTACACCCATGTTTTACAAACTCTACTCCGATCTATTCTTCTTCTTCCTTTTCTCTGTCAACTCATCAAATCCGATCTATTCGACACAGTAGCCATAGTGTCCCTCTACTTTGGCCTCAAACAGAAATAAGCCTAATATTTTATGCTTTCTTGAAATTCTTTTATTGTTTGCCATAATTTCGTACTTCATTGTTCTTTGTTTGAATTTATTTGTCAATAAAAGCTATTAGGGATTATAATATTTTTGTATTTTTATAGGTTATATACAAATAATGTCTACTTTCAATGGAAATGATCAACCTACTTATAATGATGATATGCCAATGGAAAAAAATGAAATGGAGCAAGACATTGAGGAGGACAACATGGTTGATGTTTTGGTTGAGGATGGATCTACAACAAATTCACAAATAGGACGCGGGAAAATGCGGCCACCAGTTGATCGTAGCACTTGTACGCGTAGACCACGAGGTGGTGTCACAAAGAGAAAGGAGGATCGTTAACCAATGAAATGGTCTTGGGTCTGGGAACATTTTACAAAAGAAATTATTGAGGGTAGACATAAAGCTATTTGTAACCATTGCAAAGCTGCATTGGTTGGTCACCATACAGATGGAACCAAACACTTGGCGAGCCATTTAGGAAGTTGTAAGAGTAAAAAACAAGCAATAATTAAGCAACAATTCTTAAGTTTTCAAAAGAAGCAAGATGAAAGTAATTCATCAGAAATGGTTGTTAAGACGTTTGATAAAGAAGTTTGTAAGGTAAAGGTGGCCAAAATGATTGTAATGCATGAACTCCCTCTTTCTTTTGTTGAGTATGAGGGTTTTAGGGAGTTAATGTATTATGCTCAACCTTTGTTTGTTCCCATGGGTAGAAACACTTTACGAAATGTGGTCTTTAAGATATATGATATTGAGAAGGAAAAGACCATGAAGATGATTGATGCTTATAAGAGTAAAATAGAAATAACAACTAATATGTGGACTGTAAGTAATAAAAAAAAGGATACATGGTTATGACACCAGATTTCATTGATGAGCATTGGAGATTACAAAGTCGCATCTTGAGGTAACTATATCATACATGAGACATCTAATATCATACATTTTAAAAAAAAGACTTAATTTCTTAATTACTAACTAGTGTTTGACCTTTACTATTGAATATGTTTCAGGTTCATATATGTTCTATCTCCAGACACCGCTAAAGCACTTGCTGATGAGCTAACTCCTTGTTTGATGGATTGGAATGTTGATCGTAAGTTGTCATGTGTTACTCTTAACAATTGCTTTACTAATGATGCATTGATTCCTATACTGAAAGAAAAATTGGAAGTTCATAACATGATTTTGAAAGGAAAATTATTTCATATGAGGTGCACATCACATATTTTGAATTTGATAGTAAGAGATGGGTTAGATGTGCTTTGGGATGGGATTGATAAAATTAGAAATAGTGTTGCCTTTTGGTCTGCTACACCTAAAAGAATTGAGAGATTTGAGAGTGAAGCACGACAAATGAAAGCTTCTTGTACAAGAAAATTGGCATTAGATTATTGCACTAGATGGAATTCAACTTATTTGATGTTGTCTACTACATTGGAATATAGAGATGTGTTTACTTGTTTGCATGTGCGTGAAAAAAGTTACAGATCTTTACCTATGCATTCAGAGTGGGAGTTGGCAAGGTTGATGTGTGACCATTTAAAGTATTGCTATAAGGTGACCCAAGTGTTTTTAGGTACAAGATATCCCACTTCCAACTTGTTTTTTGCTTTGATTTGTGAGTTGAGATTGGATTGACTAAATGATGTGATTCTCCTCATTCTAAAATAAGAGAGATGGCATCACAGATAATAGAAAAATTTGAAAAGTACTAGGAGGTCATTCATGGTGTTTTGGCAGTGGCTGCTATCTTGGATGCAAGATATAAAATGTAATTGATTACATTTTTCTTTCCAAAAATTTATGGAGACAATACTTCAAAGTATGTTGGAGATGTCAAAGACACTGTTTATGACTTAGTAGAGGAGTACAAACTTAAAGCTACCAATGTAGGTATTGGTGAACAAGATGAGTCATTAGCAAGTGAGGTTCCTACGAGTGGTGGGTTAGAAGATATGACTTTTGAGTCCAACTTAGAGTATCAATCATACATTGGTTGTACTAGTAATACAATTACTAAGTCTGAATTAGATTTGTATTTGGAGGAACAATGTTTGAAGCACACTAGTGGCCATTTTGATATTTTGAGTTGGTGGAAGACAAATGTAGGTAAATATTCTTTGTTGGCTGAAATTGCAAAAGATATTTTGTCTATTCCAGTTTCTACTGTGGCTTCTGAGTCTGCATTTAGTACGAGTGGTAGACATTTAAGTCCCCATCATAGCAGACTACATTCAAAGACATTGGAAGCTTTGATGTGCACTCAAAATTGGTTATGGGCTCAGTCATAGGGTATTATATTCTCTTCAATGTTCAATCTATATTTTATGATATATGCATATTTCTAATACCTTTTCTATCCTTTTTTGTTTTCCTAGGTATGATTCCCGAGTGTGAGTTGGTAACGGCTGAAGAAGCAGTGTATGATGAGGATGAAGAGCCATTAGAACTATCGACATCGCCAGCTTGTTCTTGAATTGATATGGTCGTTGTATAAATGTTGGATTGTACTTTTTGGATGTTTAGAGTTTAGACTATATTTGCCTTCGTTGAGTTGTGGTTTCTTTATATTTGCCTTTGTTGATGGGTATGAAAACTGCGGAAACCGACAGGTTTCGTCGCGAGGTAGACGATGGCGAGTGTCAGATTTATGTCGACTCCACTCGACACTTGATGTTTACAATTCACTTGCCATTTGCTTCAACCTGCAAATACAAGGCCGTTATAGTTAAATATGATGCAAAAAAGCCAAAAAACAAAGCTAAAACAAGCAACCTGCCAAAACGCTCGATAAAACTCGACGCGCTCGATAGAGCTCATTCGACACTCGACACTTACATGTCGAGTCGTGTCAAATTCACAACCGACACTCGATATCAGTCTATTTCAAAGACATCGAGTGTCGGACTGTCGAGTGTCGGTTGTGAATCCGACATGATTCGACATGTAATTGTCGAGAGTCAGATGAGCTCTATCGAGCGCATCGAGTTTTGTCGAGCGTTTTGGCAGGTGGTTTGTTTTAGCTTTGTTTTTTTAGCTTTTTTTCATCATATTTAACTATAACGGCTTGTATTTGCAGGTTGAAGCAAATGACAAGTGAATTGTAGACAATAGAGAATGTCTACGTATAATTTTTTTAAAATAAAAAATAGAATTAAAAAATCTGGAGTACATATCCGGGGAATTCAATTCCCCGTCCTCGGGATTAAATTCCCCTACCCGGCTCCGGCCCGAAAATTCGGGGGAATTTTCCGAGGACAGGGATAAAAAACCTTCCCAAGGCTGAGGCCGGGGATTGAGGTCCTCGGCCCGGCCCTGAGTTTTTGACATCCCTAATTATATAGCCTTACATAACAAACTGAATCAAAAAAATTCAGTCCACGTCTAACAAATCCTAAGAGCATGGCAAGACTAATTCAAAGAAAATTGTATCCCTTGAAAATAAGAACTTATTGACTAGTGGTAACAAACCTCCTAAATAGTCCCAACGTCTAAAATAACAACACGTAACAATTCCTCCCTTAAACCGAATGCTACAAGCACTCAGTTTATATCAATCTCAGAACAAACCCCCCATAGCCTTTGCAGTTTCAAGAAAACATCCAGCTTGAGTGGTTTAGACATCAGATTAGCCAATTGTTCTTGTGTGCCACAGTGTATCAACTCTACAGTACCAGCCTTTGTGAGATTTCGAAGGAAATGGAAACGCACATCTATGTGCTTACTACGACCTTACAGTACTGGGTTCTTCGAAAGTTTGATTGCAGAGCTACCATCAAAACGAATAGAAGTTTTCTTGCCTTGATTTTGACTCAGTTTTTTCCAACACCCTTTGTAACCATATTCCCCCGCATGCGCATGAGGCTGCAGCGATAAACTCTGCCTTTGTGGTAGATAGACTTGCTACTGGTTGCTTTTTCGATGACCAAGATACTACTTCTGAACTTAATAAAAACATATAACCTGAAGTGCTCTTCCTATCTTCCAAATCGCCTACATAATCATTGTCGGTGTAGGCAACAAGTTCAGCATCTCTTCCTTTCCTATATAAAATTTCAAACGCGGTTATTCCCTTTAAATATCTTAGGGCTCTTTTTGCCACCTATAAATGAAGCTTAGTAGGATTCTCCATGTACCTAAATGAGACTCACCACAAACATCATGTCTGGTTTAGTAATTGTGAGATACGTAAGACAACCCATAAGCTGTTTAGAGTAACTCTTGTCCACCTTAACTCCGCCTTCATCCTTCATAAGCTTAAAGCAAGGGACAATAGGATTATGAACAGAATTACTTCTATTCATTCCAAACCTTTGCAGCACTTCTGACGCATACTTCTTCTAACTGAAAAAAAAAAAAAAACACCATCTGATATTTGAAGACCAAGAAAATACCTCATTTGACCAAGATCTGTCATGTCGAGCTCATGTTTCATGGAATTTTTAAACTTTGTAAACATCAATTCATCATTTCCAATAAAAGTGAGATCATCAATGTACAGACTTACAATCAATACTTTGCCTTCTTTTCTTGTCTTGATTAGCAAAGTATGCTCATAGTCACATTTATCAAAAACTTCCTTCATGAAATAGGCTTCTATACAGCTGTACCAAGCACGTGGTGCTTGCTTAAGCCCATAAAGCACCTTCTTTAACTTATAAACCTTCTGTTCATTTCCTTTTTGCGCATAATCACAAGGCTGTTCCACAAAAACTTCATTCAACTCATCGTGTAAAACCGCAGACTTCACATGTAGCTATTACATAGTCCATCCTCTTTAAGCTGCAAGTGCTACTACCAAACGAATTGTCTCCATACGTGCCACAGGTGCAAATACTTCTGTATAATCTACCCATGCTACTGAGCATACCCTTACCCTACAAACGTAGATTTGAATTTGTCCACTTCTCCATTTTCATTAAATTTAGTCTTATAAACCCACTTCACTCCAACCTGCTTTCCTCCCTCAGGTAACTCCGTCAATTCCCGCGTGCCATTTTTGTCTATTGCTTCTATGGCCATAAACATCGCTCTTCTCCATTTTTCACTTTTCACAGCATCTTCAAAGTGAATAGGATCAGCAGCTACAAACATGGCCAGATGAGTTTCATCATCTTCTTCAGAAAGTCTTACTCCTGTTTGGTAGTCTCTCATCCAAACTAGTGGTCTCATATGCCTCCCTTCGAGTTAGGAGAGCTTTCTTTGGTCAAAGAATCAGAGGAAAAATTCTCCTCTTCTTCTTCTATATCAGCAGTATCAAGATCAAATTCACTCTCCTCTTTAGTTTCCTCGCTCAAACGCAACAAATTCTTCGTCATGATTGCCCCATTCCAAATTGCAGGCAATGGCTTGTTTATACTTCTTATCCCAATCAGAATTCTTGTCTTCTTTGCATACAACATCATTGCTTATTATGATCCTCTGTGAAAATTGATCATAAAGTCTGTAGGCCTTTGTCTCCTCACTAACTCCCAGCAAAACACATTTGAAGCTCTTATCATCAGCTTGGATCTTTTGTTGTCAGGTACATGAACATGAGAGATACATCCAAAAACTCTTAAAGTACTCCATCGAAGGCTTAACTCCATTCTAAGTTTCTTTTATGGTCTTATTTATTACTACGAATGTTGGACTTCGATTCAAGACATGCATCGTCTCGTTGACTGCTTCAGGCCACAAAGTTTTGGGAATTTTCTTTTCTAAAAGCATGCTACGAGCCATAAACATGATAGTTCTATTCTTTCCTTTTACGACTCCATTTTCTTATGGCGTGTAAGCAGCTGTCAATTGTCTTCGTATACCATTTATAGCATTATAAAAATTGATGAACTCTTGCGATGTAAACTCTCCTCCTCGATCAGTACGGAAGCCTTTAATAAATGAATTTTTTTCCTTTCTCAACATGAATCTTGAAACTCTTAAAAATAGCAAAGGCTTCAGATTTCTCTATCAAGAAGTGAACCCACGATTTTCTACTAAAGTTATCAATGAAGGTAATCAAAGACCTTTCCTTCTTGTTAGAGATAGGCTTGATCGGTCTGCAAATATCAGACATGCACTGACTGAAGAATTTCTGAAGCTGTCCAGTTGCTCTTTTTTGGAAACGAGTTCCTTTGTTGCTTCCCTACCAAACAGTCCTTGCACAGCTTCGAGGGAGATTTTTAATTGTCGTAAACCATTCACCATCTTCTTTTGCTGAAGAGTTTTTAAGCCCTCGAAGTTCAAATGTCCATATCTGCAATACCAAAGGTGCACCATATCTTTTGTAATTGTGTTGAAAAAAGTAGATGCTATCGGTTGAGATATAGCATGTAGCATGAACATTCAATTTGAAGACATGTTCGTATGCATGATTAAGCTTTTCTCTGGATGAAACACCTTACAACTTCCACGTTGAATCAGAATGGTTAGCCTTTTCTTGCAATTACCCAATGCTCGGTAAATTATTCTTCAACTCTGGCACATAAAATACGCCTATGATGATCTGTGTTATTCCATTCACCTGCAGCCTAATGTTATCCTTTCCTATTACAATCATTCTTGAGTTGTTGCCTAGCTTCACAGAATTTCTAAAACTTCCATCTAAATCAGAGAAGTATTTCCTCTTCCTACACATATGATTGTTACATCCTAAATCAGGGAACCACATATCTTGTTTATTGGCTTTGTTATCCACATATGCCATCAACAACATTTGTTCTTGAGTGTCTGCAAAGTTAGCCTTCTTCTTTTTGCTTGGACATTCCTATTGAAAATGCCCGAGCTTGTGACATTTATAGCACTCCACCGTGGCTTTGTCGAAACTTTGTCTGTCTATTCCTCTTCCTCTTCCTCTAAAACTTCCACAACCTGGACTCCGTCCTTCAGATTGATCTCCATGAGTTATCTTCAAAGAATGTTCTTCAATGTGAGAACTCATGAGTTGTTCATGTACAAGCGGGCTGCTCTGCAACTCATCAATGGTTAAGGTGTTTATATCCTTAGACTCCTTAATGGAAAACAAAGCATAATCAAATTTGGGAGTCATGGATCTCAGAATAATTTTGATAATAGCAACATCTCCCCTGTTCTCACCATTTGCTGTCATCTTGTTGGCTATGGTAAGGGTTCCAGCAAAATATTCATTCACAGATTCTCCTGCCTTCATGTGGAGAATTTCTAACTATTTTCTAAAAGCTTGCAAGTGCGCGCGCTTGACTCATGTCGTACCTTGATATTTCTGCTTCAAAGAATCCTATATGTTCTTCGTTATATCCTTGTTAAGGATCGTTTCCAGGATTGAACAATCTAATGCTTGAAATAGATAGTTCTTTGCTTTCAAATCTTTTAACTTTTGATCTTCAATGTGCTTCCTCTGTGCATCTGTGAGAGCAACACCTTCTGCTGCTGCTGCTGCAGGAATCCCATTCTTCACCAAGCCCCAATGCTCCTTTGAAAGTAAGCAGTTTTGCATAAGCATCGCCCAATGATCATAGTGTCCATCAAGTTTCAGAATTACCGGTTGCACAAATGATCTCTCTGTTGTCATACTTCGATTACCACACACATAGAAGACTACTGCTTCTAGTTTAACTAGGCCCCGTGATGGTGCTCTGATACCAAAATGTTAAGAATAAAAAGAAACTTCTGAAGAATAGAGATATTGAAAGAAATCACTTGCCTTGATTAAAGAATAACTGGCTATTATATAGCCTTACATAACAAACTGAATATAGAAAAATCAGTCCACGTTTAACAAATCCTAAGAGCATGGCAAGACTAATACAAATAAACTTGTACCCCTTAAAGTGGGAGCTTATTGATTGAGTGGTAACAAACCTCTTAAACAGTCCCAACGTCTAAAATAAGAACACCTAAAGGAAATGCGGGTACCTTGCGATGCAAATATATAGATTAGAGTCAAATCAACAAATACAGAATATTAAATTGTAGGCCACGGACATACATCACTTTCTTTTTTTTTTTTTTTTTTTAATTAGATCAATTCGTAAATATATAACATATATCAATGAACTAGCGGCTATTTGGAGGGTTTTTATTTTTATTTTTTCAAATTAAACCTATTCTTGTTAGTGACGATTATCAATTATATCCTTCAAGTCACGCCCTATAGTTGTAATATTTATTTAAAATTATTATGATTTCACCATCCCCCCAAATACTTAATCTCTGTCAGCCACAAGTTGAAGTTACGATATCAAAATTTTTGAAGATAAACTAATACAATGGTCTGATAAGTCGGCAAGGAAGATTAATTATTGCCGAGATATGCCATGCTCCATGCATAATATTATAGTACTATAGTTTAATCATTAACTGAAAATATAATATTTACAATAATACAAAAAAGGTTAAATTCAAGCAAATATCTGCGAATAACTCATCATAAAAAATAGATAATGAAGAGTTATTGCTAATTTCACTTGTGAAGTAGCTATAAGAATTTGGTGATACAAGGCTTTTCACACACGTACGCATGTACCGGATAATATCCTACATCCACCATAGACGATTTTCCACTAATCAAAAAAATTTCTCAAATAATGTTCCAATTATTGGGTAAAAATAAAAAACCAATTTTCTATAATTTAACGCCATCATAATTAAATCACTGTTAAGACTTAAGAGCGAAAATAATCATCTTCATCAATAATTTTCCTTGTGTTTTTTCTTACAGAGAAGACACTTATGATTTTTGCTTTAGAAACACGAACAAATTTGAAGTCATTAATAGACTCGGCATAACCAAAGCTGGTCAAGCGCAAGAAAAATGTCGATTTTTTGTTGTGTGTTGTTAGCTCACAAGCATGTGATAATTGTGAGTTTCTTAGCACACAAATCTGGCATTGACAAATATTCTATATTTGTGGATTGGTCATGTTATCATATATATATATGATTCTATCATATATATTGTTAACATATATATATATATATGATTCTGTCATATATATTGTTAACATATATATATATATATATATGATTCTGTCATATATATGATTGATATGATTCTCCTCTAATTTAGGCATATAATTAGATAATCAATCATCATTATTGAGATTATTTTCTTTCCTTGTATATATGACTTACTGCTATATTTGTAATTGTATCAAGCCTATAAATTGGCTAGTCATAGTACCTTGTAATTCATTCAGATCAATACATTTTCCTTCATTATATTCAATATGGTATCAGAGCCATGTCTTTAAGTTTTTTACTCTAGCCAATTTGTTCAAATTCTTCAAGAAACGTCAAGCCATTAGCATAAGTTGCATTCACATGGTTCATTCACGGGTTTGTTAACAAGCCATCAAGTCAAATCACATACCAAAACTCCTTCTTCATTTTATCTCCTAGTGTTGTCCAATATCCACACAACCAGATTATCATCTCAGGTCAAACTATTTCTTCACATTAAAATCTCTCTTTTGTGATTTATTTTCTAATGGAGAAGTTAGATATTGCCCAACCAATTCAAGTTCTTCTTGATGGTCACAATTATACTATATGGTCCCAGTCTATGTGTAGCTTTCTTAAAGGTTGAAAATTATGACGATATATCACTGGAGAGTTTCTTGAGCCAATCCAATAAAAAGACGAATCAGATGAAAAATTCATTGAACGACAAGAGGACTGGGATGCAAAAAATCACCAAATTATTACATGGTTTAGAAATACATCTATACCATCCATCAATCTTCAATTTGGTCGTTTTCATACAGCCAAATCTTTGTGGAATTTCTTGTCAATTAGATATAGCACAACAGATTTGGCTCATCAATATCAACTTCTACACAATCTTCATCAGTTACGTCAATCTTCAGGTCAATCAATCCATGAATTTCTTTCTCAAATGCAGTATCTTTGGGATCAATTGACACTATCAGAACCTTCATGGTAATGTTCTCAAGATGCAACAAAGTTTTCGACTTACAAAGATCATCAACATTTGATACAGTTTCTCATGGCACTTAATGACACGTTTGAACCAGTTCGCGCATCATTGCTCCATCGCCAACCTCTACCTTCTCTTGACAGTGCTATTACTGAACTTCTCTCTGAAGAGACTCGTTTGAATACTCTTCAGACTCAAATACACACACTGTCATGGTTACTCAATCCTCAGTTTCCCAGGAATGCAAATATTGTCATGAGACTGGACATTTTATTCGTGAATGTCCTACCCGCATTTGTCGCTATTGTCGTAAGATTGGGTCAGGACATTTTGCCGAAGATTGTCCTAAAGCTCCTTCTAAGCAGAGTCGTCAATTCAAACAGAAAGGTAACCCCAATAGTAATTCTTAATTTTCTGCTGTTGCTACTGAAGACAATAATCAGGGTTCCAATACTAGCTCCTTTTCCCAAACCTTTTCTGTTAGTGATCTTAAGTCCATTCTTCAACAAGTTCTTTCCAAGTCTGGTAATTCCTCAATTTTTGCATTAACTACTAACTCAGGTAATCCATCATGGTACTTTGATTATGCTTGTTGCAATCATATGACTTCAGATTTTAATATATTTTCTTCCAAATATTGTTATTCTAACATGCCAGTTATTCATACTGTTGATGCTTCTTCAATGCATGTTAGCCATGTCGGTCATATTTCTACTTCTACTTTAGAGTTACCAAATACTTTCTACATTCCAAACCTCACATTAAATCTTCTATCTGTGGGTCAATTATGTGAACTTGGTCTTAATGTTACTTTTTCTTCTTCTGGTTGTTGTGTTCAGGATCCACAGACGGGCAAAGTTCTTGGGACAGGCCGTAGAGTGGGTCGTCTATTTGAGCTCATGAATCTTCATCTTCCTTCATCAATATCAAATCCAATATAGCATCCACTACAACAAAGTCATCATTAAGTCTTTGGCATTCACGTCTTGGTCATGTCTCCCTTGGTCGTTTACAACTTTTAAAATCTAGTGGTTTGTTAGGTACAGTTTATGATGAAAATATTGATTGTTTGTCATGTCAACTTGCTAAACAAACTGCTTTACCTTTTAATAATAGTGAATCTGTTTCGGTTGCTCCATTTGATCTTATTCATTCTGATATTTGGGGACCTTCACCAAATCTTACTATGGATGGTTCAAAATATTTTGTTATTTTTGTTGATGACTATTCTCATTTTACATGGTTATATCTCATGAAAAATAGGTATGAATTACCTACCATCTATCGAGACTTTGTTAATATGGTCAAAACTCAATTTTCTCGATCAATCAAAATTTTTCATGCTGATAATGCCATGGAGTATAGGGATTCCAAATTTCAAATGTTTCTTCGAGAAAACGGAACTGTTTCTCATTTTTCTTGTCCTTATACATCTCAACAAAATGGTCGAGCCGAAAGAAAACATAGGCATATATTAGAAACTGTTCGTGCCCTTTTAATTTCTGCCTCATGTCCAGAACGTTTTTGGGGTGAAGCTGCACTAACAGCTATTTATACAATCAATCGTATACCTTCGCCTATCATTGGTAATGTTTCACCCTATGAACATCTTTTCGGTAATCCTCCTGATTATAATATTTTTAAGGTTTTTGGTTGTGTTTGTTTTGTCCTTCTTCAACCTCATGAACGTACCAAGTTAGAACCTCGAGCTCGTCTTTGTTGTTACTTGGGCTATGGTATTGAACATAAAGGTTACAGATGTTGGGATCCTGTCTCCAAGCGTCTTCGTATTTCTCATTATGTTATTTTTTGGGAGCATAAAATGTTCTCCTCGATGTCCAAATTTGAAGTCCCTTATATTTCTGAATCTCGTTTCTTCAATGATCATTCTGTTTCATTGTTCCCTGTTGACATTGATAAAGGTTTGATTTCTGAGCCTCATTCAGATGCACCCGATACTTCCACGTTGCCTACCGATGAATCTGTTATGTCTGATGGATCTGATGTACAACCTGATCAATTTGACTCTTCTCATATCCTTCGTCGTTCTACTCGAGTAAGAGAAATTCCAGTTAAACTTAGAGATTATCATTGCTTTTCTACCATTCTTTTCTTATATGAACCCTAATCTTATCGTGAAGCTAGTACTAACCCTGATTGGCAGAAAGCAATGGCAGAGGAATTACAGGCTCTTGAAAAAACTCATACATGGGACTTAGTAGATCCTCCTTATAACAAATCTATGATTGGTTGCAAATGGGTCTACAAAATCAAGACAAAATCTGATGGTTCTATTGAACGTCACAAAGCACGTCTTGTTGCTGAAGGGTATACTCAAGAATATGGAATTGATTATGAGGAGACATTTTCTCTAGTTGCTCGACTTAACTCTGTTCGAAGTCTTCTCGCAGTTGCTGCTATTCAACATTGGAGTCTTTTTCAGATGGATGTTAAAAATGCATTCCTCAATGGCGATCTTGCTGAGGAGGTTTATATGCAGCCACCTCCAGGATACCCACATCCTCCAAACAAAGTTTGCAAGCTTTGTCGTGCTCTATATGGTCTCAAAAAAGCACCTCGAGCTTGGTTTGCCAAATTTAGTTCTGTTATTGAAAAATTTGGCTTTACTTCTAGTTCTCATGATTCTACCCTTTTTGTACGCAAGACCTCAAAAGGAGACATTCTTCTTCTTCTTTATGTGGATGACATGATTATTACAAGGGATGATATTACTGGTATTTCAGAACTCAAGCATTTTCTTAGTCAACACTGTGAGATGAAAGATCTCGGTGATCTTAACTATTTTCTTGGTTTAGAGGTTACTTCTGATAATAACGGGTATTATCTCTCTCAAGCCAAATACGCCTCTAAACTACTTGCTCGAGCTGGGTTAAGTGATAATAGAACAGTTTCCACTCCTTTAGAGCCTAATGTTAAACTCAATTCTTGGGATGGGACGCCTCTTGATGATCCAACTCTTTATCGATAATTAGTGGGTAGTCTTGTCTATCTCACTGTTACTAGACCTGATATTGCCTATGCTGTCCACATTGTTAGCCAATTTCTATCGGCTCCTCGATCCACACATTTCGCAGCTGTTGTTCACATTCTGCGATATATCAAGTGTACTTTGTTTCATGGACTTCATTTTTCAGCTCATTTTAAACCTCAATTGACTGCCTATTCTGATGCTGATTGGGCTGGTGACCCTACTGATCGAATATCAACTACAGGCTTCTGCTTTTTCTTAGGAGACTCTCTTATTTCTTGGCGAAGTAAGAAACAAACTGTTATAGCACGATCTAGTACTAAGGCTGAATATCGTGCTATTGCTGATACTACACAAGAGCTTCTATGGCTTCGTTGGTTACTTGAAGATATAGGAATCACTCATACTCATGCTACGTCACTTTATTGTGACAATCGTAGTGCCATTCAAATTGCTCACAATGATGTTTTTCACGAGCGTACCAAGCATATAGAGACTGATTGTCATTTCATACGACAATATACTGTCCGTGGTACTGTCCAACTCAGTTCAATCTCTTCTGTTGATCAACCAGCTGATATTTTTATGAAAAGTCATCCTCCAGGACGGTTTTGTGAGTTGATTTCCAAACTCAAGTTAGCTTTTATATCACCAACTTGAGTTTGAGGGGGGATGTTACCATATATATATATGATAGAATCATATATGATTCTGTCATATATATTGTTAACATATATATATGATTCTATCATATATATGATTGATATGATTCTCCTCTAATTTAAGCATATAATTAAATAATCAATCATCATTATTGAGATTATTTTCTTTCCTTGTATATATGATTTACTGCGATATTTGTAATTGTATCAAGCATATAAATTGGCTAGTCATAGTACCTTGTAATTCATTCAGATCAATACATTTTCCTTCACTATATTCAATAGGTCAAACCTACAGGTATGATATTATACATACATGTAACTTGAAAACCCACAAGTATGATAATAATCAATATTAAAAAAAAAAATTACTTGACAGCCTTGAAACCCCCACGTATTATATTTATAAATAAAAAAAGGTCGTACAAAATTTCATAAATGCAAAATTCCAAATATTATTAACCTAATTTTCAAAATTCACCATATTGTTAAATCAAATTTATTTTAAATTATACTAAACCAACAAAATAAATTAAAGTGATTAAAATAGTAACCAAAACAATTCATAAAGCATTTATTCACCAAGTATAAACAATATTATTCAATAACTTCCTAAATAATAACCAATGTCTAAAATACATTAAAGCTAACATATAAAAGTTTGCGTATTATTTATCCAATACAACTTAGACAGGTACAACTTATATTCGCTAAAGTGGCAAAGCACAAGTATGATAATAATCAATATTAAAAAAAAAATTACTTGACAGCCTTGAAACCCCCACGTATTATATTTATAAATAAAAAATGGTCGTATAAAATTTCATAAATGAAAAATTCCAAATATTATTAACCTAATTTTAAAAATTCACCATATTGTTAAATCAAATTTATTTTAAATTATACTAAACCAACAAAATAAATTAAAGTGATTAAAATAGTAACCAAAACAATTCATAAAGCATTTATTCACCAAGTATAAACAATATTATTCAATAACTTCGTAAACAATAACCAATGTCTAAAATACATTAAAGCTAACATATAAAAGTTTGTGTATTATTTATCCAATACAACTTAGACAGGTACAACATATATTCCCCAGAGTGGCAAAGCTCAGCAAGAGTAGTACAAGTGCAAGCATACTAAAAATAACTCACTAGCCAAATTCTTGATGAAGCCCTTAGCTTTGGCCTTAACTTGCACTTCCCTTATTTTTTTATCAATCACTTCACCAATATTTCGTCCATCAATTCAAACCTACAAGATGCAATGAATTGAATATAACAGCAATGAAAACAAGTGTAAGCATAATAAGAATAACTAACTAGCCTATTCAATCTGCTTCTCATATTCAACTATGCTGGCAAGGAGAGCATCCTGCAATGGAAAAGGCAATAACTGTGTTAACAGAGACAGATTCAGATTCGAACTTCTACATGTAGACAATAATATTGTCAACCCCCAAGTAACTATTTTGCGGTATGACATTAAGATCCCAAGGCAAGTCAGAAAAGGCATAAATCAAATATGAAAACCCAAAAAGAAGTCACCAATTCACATTATATTGATACAGAGAAGCTAAAACAATTCCCAAAAATTTGAAATATATATAATTTATATAAAACTAAGTGCTTTTGTAATTATTTTTTTGAAATTTGAAACCTCTAAGAATGTATTTTTCTCCCCCTGTTTTCCTAAATCTGTCCTAAAACTTTAAATATTGCAAAATGCTAATAACATGTGTAAGTTTAAAGGATTTCTTCGATAAAATGATCAGAGTAAAATAGAGAAGCCGTGAAATAGTTGGGCTTTTGAAATAAAAATTTTTTGCATTAAAAAAAGTTTAATTTAAAAGTGGCCTACTTTGGAAACTCAAGAAGTGAATTCATTAAACTAGAACTATAATACAATTTACAACCCAATTGTCGAAACAGAGATTGAAGTCAATGACCTGCCTTCCTATAGTTGGGGTCCAGAAAATTGAATTGAATCCTTGCTAAGTTAAATGATTGTTAGCTACAAAGTTGTATGAACAATAAGATTTGCTAGTTTAACATGGAAAATCATGAAAACCATTAAAATGCGACCTCAATGAGGATCGAAGATGAGATGCTAAAAATGTCTATAATTTAAAAACATGATAATAAATGGAGATTTCTTCACCTAAGAATAAAAATAAAAAGTGAAAAAGATAGCCATAGCACCAGTTTTGAAATAAATGTCCATTTGCATTGCCTGACCTTCTACAATTAATATTATAATTTACTAATTCAATGAATTATAGCAATTTTGAGCTCTTATCTTGTGCATTTTCTCTCGGGCTCTATGAAGAAACCATGCACAACTTTGCTTTCTCTATCTAACAAGACAACAAGGTCAGTATTCTTTTCTCAATCTAAAAACAAACAAATCTGCATCCAACATTTGATATGAATTGTAAAAATAATAACATACAAATTCCTATAAACTAAATATTCCTTTCAGTTTCCTTCCTTTCACGTGATATTCCTCTATTTCTAAGCAACCAAACAAACAAGCAAGCAAACAAATTATTGTAATTTGTTAAGTTAGCACATTAAGCAGCTCGTACCAGGTCCTTAATTATTTCCAGTAACAAGTTAGTTAAGTCTGTTAGCAAGATTAGTTACTGTTATATTGATTAAATTCTCTGCTAATAATTCTTCACTTAGGATTAGTTAGAAACTTGTGTGCTGGCACTTCTACTAGCTTTTAGACTTAGACAGGTGAAGGATTCCTATTGGTTCTTATGTCCTCTTGTAATACAATGCCATTTGGTAATGTACTAGTACTTTGTATATAAATAAAGGTAGCTTTTTCCTTATGGTAAACAAGTTGAGGGGAATTCAATCATCTAAAATCTCAAGTTGGTATCAGAGCCAATCAGGCCTACGCCATGTCCAGTGGATCCTTCAATGGAAATCCCTCAAGTGGAAATTCTAGTTTGCCCTCTCATTTAAGCTTCACTAATGGCAACTCACCCTTTGGCAACACAATGAATCAGTCATTCCTGATTAAACCGGATGAAGACAATCTCACTGTTTGGAAAGCTATGGTACTTCCAACTCTCAAAGGTCACAAGCTTGAAGGATTTGTGCCTGGCACCAAGACCTATCCACTAGAATTTATCACAACTGGTGAAACTTCAAAAGATAGAACCAGCTCTGAATCTCAACTCATTCCTAACCCAGAGTATGAAGATGAAAAAGATTTATGATAACCTTGCAGTTGCTGGTAGCCCAGTTGATATAAGTGACTTAGTTTCACTTGTTTCTTTGGGATTGGATGCTGAGTATACACCCATTGTAGTCCAAATCCAAGCTAAAGATAACATCTCCTGGCAGAAGCTGCAAGCTACACTGCTCAACTTTGAAAACGGACTAGAAAGGCTTAACAACTTCACCAATCTTAGTCTAAATCAAGTCTCAGCCAATGTCACGTATGGCAAGCAAAAGAGTAACAATGTAGATCAGTCTAAGCAAGACAACTTTAAGAATAGTCAAAGCTCAAGGAACTTTGGAAGAGGATTCAACAATAACTTCCATAAAGGCAGAGGTGGTGGAAGTTTTGGAAACTCCAAACCAATATGTCAGATTTGTGGAATGATAGGACATTCTGCCTCTATTTGTTTCTACAGAACTGACCTAAGCTACATGGGTTCCTTAAGCAGAAATGGAAACAACAATAGCAACCAAGGGTCTCGAAGGCAATTTCAAAATCTGGCGCAATCCCAACAAGCATACATAGTTACTCCTGAGGCAGTTGGTGATAAGAGTTGGTATGCTGATAGTGGAGCCACCAACCATGTGGTTGTAGAACCAAGTCTCCTCAATTTAAGCAGTAAGTATGGAGATAAGAACACTCTCTCTGTTGGTGATGGAAGACAATTCTATATCTCTCATGTTGGAAACACTATATTAGCTACTTGTGATGTTATTCTCAACCTATAGAATATCCTATGTGTTCCAAAAATCACCAAGAATCTGATAGTGTCTCAAAACTTACTAGAAATAACAATGTTTTTATTGAATTCCATCTTGACTATTGTCTTGTAAAGGATAAACAAACCCATCAGATACTGCTGCATGGGAGAGTTGAAAGAGGACTTTACAAATTTTACCAAGAAGGCAAGAAACCAGCCAATAGTTTGTCCAACAAGAATAAAATCTCAGCTTCAAACCAAGGAGTCTTACAAACTAGTCTGGAATCTAGAAACTCATCAAAGTCTATCTTTACCAAACAAAAGTCCCTTAATCCAGTCAAGTTGTCTGTGTCAGTCTTGAATGCTTTACTAGAACAAAACAAAATCTATATATGGCATAGGAAGCTTGGACATCCATCTGTAAAGATTCTCAATCAAGTGTTGAAAGCCTGTAATGGACAATTAGACAGTTATGAAAATTCCAAATTCTGTGATGCTTGTCAATTAAGAAAATCACATGCAATTCCCTTCAAAAATTCCACAAGTAGAACAAGGCAAATCCTAGATTTGCTCCACACTGACTTATGGGGCCCTGCACCTATTAGATCAAGCTCAGGGTACAAATATTACATACATTTTATAGATAATTTCAGTAGGGTTACATGGATATTTCCCTTGGAAAACAAATCTGAAACCTTCTTAGTCTTCAAGCAATTTAAAAGTCTTGTAGAAAACAAGTTTGAAGGATCAATAAAATGCATTCAATCAGATTGGGGAAGGGAATACAAACAACTTGCTGAATTTCTTAAAAATCATGGGATTGATTCTAGGATAGCCTGTCCATACACTTATGAACAACAAGGCAAGGCAGATAGAAAACACAGGCATGTAGTGGAAGTAGGACTTACAATGCCGGCACAGGCTAACATGCCTTTGAAATACTGGTGGGAAGCCTTCTACACAGTAGTTTGGATAATCAATAGGCTCCCAACACCAGTGCTGAATAATTTATCACCCTGGGAGAAACTTTTCAACCAAAAACTAGATTATGAATTCTTAAAAACTTTTGGATGTTCTTGCATCCCTTAATTGAGGCCATATCACACCCAAAAGTTCTAATTTCATTCCACAAAGTGTGTCTTCTTAGGATATAGTGACTCCCACAAAGGCTACAAATGCTTAAGTCCTACTGGGAGAGTCTACATTTCCAAACATGTAAGTTTCAATGAGTTGGAGTTTCCCTTCAAAAATGGTTTCCTGAACTTTAGAGAAAGTCATGTGTCACAAACACCCAATTCAACTCAATGTAGTGTGCTTTTCCCACTTTTTAATAGATGGTCTCCTCAAAGGTTTCAAACTGAACCACAAAGGTCTGTCGAATCACCAAGCAGAAAAGTTCCTTATAGCTCTTCTAATGCAACAGTACAAGCATCTCCTCAAGCCAATCTAGATTCCAACACTAATTCTTTACACTCATCCGAGAATTCATCAACCTCGTCTCAGACTCAACAAGAAATCACTCCAAACCTAAATGAAACTAATGATACTCCAACAGAATTACCTCGTGTCAATCCCATATCCTCTTGTCATCCTATGGTTACACGGTCAAAGATGGGAATCTTCAAACCAAAAATTTATAACCTTGAATTGCAAAATTCCTTTTTTGAACCTGCAATAGTAAATGAAGCCTTGAAGTCAGTTTTCTGGAAAAAGGCAATGGATGATGAATTCAATGCTTTAATCAAGAATGACACATGGACTCTAGTACCTTATTCTCTACACTGCAACCTGGTCGGGAACAAATGGGTATTCAAGATCAAACTAAATAGTGATGGCTCAATTCATAGACACAAGGCCAGATCAGTGGCAAAGGGATTTCATCAGACCCTAGGCATAGATTATACTGAAACATACAGTCCAGTAGTCAAACCTGTAATAATAAGAGTAATCTTGACTTTGGCTGTGTCACAAAATTGGGAAGTGAGGCAAAGACTTCAACAATACCTTCTTGAATGGCAATCTAGAAGAGACAGTTTTCATGGAACAACCCAAAGGTTATATAGATCCTGCAAAACCAACACATGTATGCGGGCTCAACAAGGCTCTCTATGGGTTAAAACAGGCACCCAGGGCTTGGTTTGACAAGCTAAAAGTCACTCTTCTTGAATGAGGGTTCATGAACTCTAAGTCTGATTCTTCTCTTTTTGTTCTCAAGGAACAAAAGGATGTGATCTACATACTTGTTTATGTAGACAACATTCTCATAACTAGAAACAACTCTAAGATATGTCAAGGACTCATTCTTGAATTAAACAAAAAGTTTGCTCTTAAAGATCTTGGAGAATTGCAGTTCTTCCTTGGCATAGAAGTAAGAAGGGACACTTCAGAAATTTACTTAAGTCGGGCTAAGTATATCACTGACTTACTGCAGAAACTCAAGTATGATCATTTGAAAGGCTGTCCTACTCTAGCAATACTCAATCAGAAAATGTCATCAGAGAAAGACTTGAATCCATTTCATGATCCTACTTTTTATAGAAGCACTTTGGGAGCTCTACAATATTTATCCCACATAAGACTTGATATTGCCTACATAGTTAATAAACTTAGTCAGTCACTTCAATCTCCTAACACAGGCCATTGGAAATGAGTGAAGAGGATACTAAGGTATCTCTAAGCCACAATTTCCTTTGGTCTTCATATCAAACCTTGTGACAACAACAGCATCACTGGTTTCTCAGATGCTAATTGGGCATGTAGCATCAAAGATAGAAAATCCATCAGGGGGTATTATGTTTTCCTTGGTGATACACTAGTTTCCTGGCAATCTAAGAAGCAAGCAGTGGTTTCAAGATCTAGCACAGAATCAGAATATCAGGCATTGGCATCAGTAGCTACTGAAATAACTTAGCTACAGTCAGTGTCCTATAACCTAGTGCGACAATAACAGTGCAAGTGCCCTTGCTTCTAATCCAGTACATCATGCCAGGACAAAGCATATTGAAATTGACATTCGCTTTGTCAAAGATAGAGTCCTACAAAAATTGCTCGAGGTTCGCTATGTTCCTTAATGTGATCAAGTTGCCGATTGTCTAACAAAGGCTTTGGGGACATCACAACTTCAGTTCTTCCGATCTAAGCTTGAAGTCACAGAAATACCCTCCAGCTTAGGGGAGGGTGTTAATCAGCACATTAAGCAGCTCCTACCAGCTCCTTAATTATTTCTAGTAACAAGTAAGTTAAGTCTGTTGGCAAGATTAGTTAACCGTTATATTGATTAAATTCTCTGCTAATAATTCTTCACTCAGGATTAGTTAGAAACTTATGTGCTCGCACTTCTACCAGCTTCTATACTTAGACAGGTGAAGGATTCCTATTTGTTCTTATGTCATCGTGTAATACAATGCCATCTGGTAATGTACCAGTACTCTGTATATAGATAAAGGTAGCTTCTTCCCTACGATAATCAAGCTGAGGGGAATTCAATCATCTAAAATCTCAAGTTGATTGATGACAAATAAAATGAATCCAGAATTCTTTACTCAAAATAGGTACAAACAATCATATGAAAATTTAGAGCAATTTACTTGTTCAATGCTCAAAATGAAAAATGTTTTATTGTTTAATTAAATCACAAAAAATGTTAGTTGTTCAACATATTAAATGCTATGTGTGATAATTATTTTTTAATTTAATTTATATGATATTAGTTCATACAAATATATTTATTGATTGTGTTACGCAACTTGTGAATATATTAAGTAACTTATCAAACAGACATAACATGATTTATTTTAATTGTAACAAGTGAATTCTTGTTTAAATATCTAAAACATATACAGGGATGATCAAAATCATTTTAAAAACTTGCTAAAATTAAAGAGCCCCAGGAAGTTTGGCTATTAATTTCTTCTATAAGCATCCATTAGTACACTAACATCTGTCACAAATACAACTTTTAACACAACCAATAATTTAATTTGTCCATATCCAAAGAATGCTATAGAAATATCAAATAGAATATGCAAGAAATTAAAATAAAAACTGACCTTCCTGGAAATTTTACGGCTGTGAATCATGAAAAAACACTAAAAAAAAAGTTCATAAGAAGAGAACACTACTTGCACATTTAAAAATAAAAGCAAAGCATAAACCATTAAACAAAAGGAAACTTATCAAAACATGAGCTATGACAATCAACTGTAACATTATTTAAGCACTCACATGGATATGGAGTGAACAGGCAATAGATGCAAATCCCAATCCTTCTCTATGCTTGAAAACTTAGTTAAAAACTTCAAATACAACATGGTTTAAAGCAAAATACAAACAACAAAGTCCGACCTTAATTTCCTTAAATCAAGAAAGCCACAAAGCTGTCCTACACCTGCATCATCATTAACCACATAACAAAGCCCAAAATCCATCACAATATCTAAAATTCCATACTATATATTCAAATTGCACTTAGTGAAGGAAGGTAAAGAATAGTACACAATATCGACATCTTTTTCCCTTCAATTTTTCATCACTTTTTCTCTTCCCTAACAATTTCCAAATACAATTTCAATTTTCCATCATTTTTCCTCTCCCTAAAAAAACAACTCAATAATCTTTTTATTTTTATTTTTAAAAAAATAATAACATGGATCAGCTCCAATATAATCTATGTAGTGAAAAAACTAGCCAAATCAAAAAAGCAAAGACAATAGAGACCAAACCAACATAATCACAAAAAATCACCAATAATAATAGGACCAAACAATATAATTTGTAAGGAACAAACCAATGTAACAAGCGAGAGGGGTTTCAGTGAAAAGTTTGAAAATAATTGGACCAAACAATGTAGCCTGTAAGGACCAAAGTATTGCGATTAGAACCTTGTGGACCAGATCGATATGTCCATGCAAAAATCACCATGGGGCCTTATCTAGTGAGCAAAACATGGCCAACTTTCAAGGCTTTATAAATTGGCCAAAGAAGGATTGAACAAGGGTGGAGGTGATATCTAACTCACCAAATTTCGCTAGTCTCCATGGTGAAGCAAGGTGCTGGCTTGAAGGCATCTGTGTGGTGGATAATGATGGATTCTATGGCAGAAATAGACCGAGGAGCAAGACAAGCAGCAATCCTCTCGATGCAGGTAGTGACAGTTGATGTGTGGTTGATTGATCACAGTGACTAATGGCAGACTAGTAGCAAGCTTGGGCAAAGTTAGAGATGGATAGTGAATAGGGAAAATAAAGTTGAAAGAGGGAGATGAGTAAATTACTTTTTGAGTGTAAGTAGTGAAGGAGAGGGGGGAATAAAATTTTGTTGAGTTAGAGTAAAGAGGGAGAGGGAAAGTGAAATAGAATGAAAGAGAAACAAAGAATGAATTAAGGGTTTTTTATTGCTTTTGCATATTTGTCTCTATTTTTTCAATATGATAAGTTTGTACATTGATCATCTCACAAATAAAGTGAAAATATGAACTTGACTTGTAAATAGATATTATAGTTTTAAGAATTACAAAAATACTTAGATATTTAAAAATTTATGCGACAAATATGCAAAAAATTCTAGTATTGGAAGATGCTATTAGCATTGACAAGATGATAAAGGTTACGTAATGTCTTGGGCTTTCTAGTGGAAATATCGTATACAAATAAGCCATATTTGTATCTGATGGAAAAGCACATTATAAAAGGGGCTTTTATCTTGCTAGAGTATTTGTGATCATAATATTATGTTAAAGCCTCTTTTGAGACTCAGGGGAACGCAAATGAGCCATGGGCATGTCTAAAGAATAGAGTCGCCACCTAATTATTAAATTGGGAATGAATAAGAGCAATCTTATCACTCTATTCAAGACCTCAACTAACCTCGTCCCTTTAGGTATGGGTTTGGGAAGTTAGGTACAAGCCATTCACCTCGCCTAGATCAAAATCCAGCCTCCACTAGGGTATACCAAATAAGATTAGCTTACATTATTATAGAGTCCGTCTAAGTTGTTCATTTTATGCGCACATTCCAATTTTATCTTCTTTAAGACAGGTAATGTGATTTCATTCAATAACAATTGTATATTCATACAAAGAAAGAGGGAGGAGAATAGAATTATATTTTCTTTCAAACATGGGAGAATGGGAAGAGGATTACAACAATTTTTATTCAATAATAACGTAAATTCTACTTCTAACACTTCAAATATAGCATTCATATAAATCAAGTATTCAAAAGGATATTCATGCACATTCAATACAAACATTTAAATCGAAATTTGATAGATAATGAATTTCTCCCCATCATATATGAGTCTATCAATGTCTATCAAGTATTTTGAGCATGTATTTGTCATATATTCATTCATTTAAGTATTCATTCTAAGTAATGGTTCTTCGCCACCCATGTAAGTCCACCATCATTTCAAGGCATTATAAAATTCTATTTCTAAACATGATATAATTAATCAATCAATTAAAATTCAACACAAAGCCATAATATAGAATCATAGCACTTCTACTGAGATTTGATGTTTCTTATCATGCCATTCTAGTTATTGCTATTCTAGAATAATTCAATTGATTTAAAACAATTCTAAATATGATAATTCTAGCCTAGTGTGTGTTAGCCTTAAGGCTACATGATAATTTTGATGATAACAATACACATTGATTAATTGAGATTTACTAACATGTTTATTTATGTGCAAGAGTAAGATCATTGAAATAATTTTAAAATCAAGAAGAGGCTTATTAAAATGAAGTGTTGAAGCTAAGGAGAAGACTACATGTTAAAGGCACCAAAGTTTAAGAACAAGGATTGACTCAAGGAATGTGACACATGAGCAATGTTCAATCAATTGGTCATTTATATCTCTACAAATATCCAAATGACGTGATTCTTGAGCCTTTGGAAAGCTTACTCAATTTATAACATTTCATATGTTTTAATGAAATTCAAATTTCAAGTGCAAGGTTGTCCAAATCATCATGCAAGTTGAAAGACAAATGGAAGCAGCTGACATGAGCACCAAATACTCCTTTGGACATATCTTGAGCTAGAAAAATCAAAATGACTTGATTCTTGCGGCATTGGAAAGATGACTTAATGAGGAACATTTCATATGTTTTGAAAAAATTCAAATTTCAAACAGAAGGCCGACATAATTGACATGCAATTCGGTGGACTGACACAAAGAAGAAAAATCAACTCACATGAGCACCGAATGGTGTTTTGGCCATATCTTAAGATAGAGATATCCAAATGCTTTGATTCTTAATGTTTTGGAAAGCTTATTAAAATATGCAGATCTTTCATGTTTTGAAGAAATTCAAATTTCAAACGGAAGGCTGACAGAATTATCATTCAATTTGGTGGACTGACACAAGAAAGAAAAATCAAGTCACATGAGCACCGAATGGTGTTTTGGCCATATCTTGAGCTAAAAATATCCAAATGACTTGATTCTTAATGTGTTGGAAAGCTTATTCAAATGTGCAAATCTTTTATGTTTTGCAGATTTTCAAATTTCAAACGGAAAATTGACAAAAATGGAAGAAAAAATTATAGTTTTTATGGTGGGCAGAAAATTTGGAGTTGGTGTCTTCACTTGATTAAGTTCATCCTATTTGCCTATAAAAGGAGCCCTTCTCCCATGCATGCATTCAAAAAGATAAGTGCAAGAGAAGCATTTTATCAAGCAAAAAGCAAGAGAAGTATCAAGTCTAGAGAGCTTTTATATTATCTATCTACTCTTTGAAGAGAGTTATACTTTTGTTGTAAAAATTATCTTTGTTCTTGTATTGTGGTGAGAGTGAGATATTATTGTAAAGGATAATAGTTATCCTTGAGAGAACTCTTGTTGTGTGTTATCAAGAGTTGAGGAAAGTTGCCTTGGTGAGGTTGTTCATCAAGAAGAACTCTTGGTGTGGTGTTATCAAGGGTTGAAGGAAGTTGCCTTGGTGAGGTTGTTCATCAAGAAGAACTCTTGGTGTGGTGTTATCAAGGGTTGAAGGAAGTTGCCTTGGTGAGGTTGTTCATCAAGAAGAACTCTTGGTGTGGTGTTATCAAGAGTTGGAAGAAAAAGTCTTGGTGAGGTTGTTCATCAAGCAAGTTGTAAAGATTCTACAACTTAGTGGAAAGCTTAGCTCGTGGAGCTAGGAGCCCGTGGACGTAGGCAAGGTTTGCCGAACCACGTAAATTGAGTTTGCACTCTCTCTATCCCTTTCCTCTTTACATTTACTTGCACTTGTGATTGTTCATCATTATTATTCTTTTGATTGCATCTTTGATAAATTCTAATTTCATCTTCTTCACCTTCATTCTCAAAGAAAGAGTTATATAATTTTGATCTTTCAAGAAAAGTTTTCTAAATCCGTTTTGATAAATAAAAACCCAATTCACCCCCCCTCTTGGGTTGCCATACCTGGGTCAACAAGTGGTATCAGAGCAAGGTTGCTCATTTTTTTTAAATCTTAACCGATTTTGAGCTATGGCTACTTTTAATTCAACTTCATATGTTGAGGAACTTTCTATCTCTAGACCTCCATTTTTTAATGGAAGTGATTACTCTTATTGGAAAACTAGAATGAGTATTTTCTTGAAATCTTTTGATTATGATTTGTGGTCTATTGTTTTGGAAGGGCCTTTTGTTCCTACCAAAATTGAAAATGGGGAATGATGCTTAAAGAACCTAAAGAGTTTAGTGAAGATGATAAAAAGAAATTGAGTTTGAATGCTAAAGCTATGAATGTGTTGTATTGTGATCTAGATAGAAATGAGTTTAATAGAATATCTACTTGTTCTACGGCACAAGAAATATGGCACACACTTGAAGTAACTCATGAAGGAACTAGTCAAGTTAAAGAATCTAAAATTAGTATGCTAGTTCATAGTTATGAGCTTTTTAAGATGAAATCAGATGAATCAATTTCTGAAATGTTTACTAGATTTACGGATATTATTAATAGTTTGAAATCTCTTGGTAAATCTTATTCTAATGTTGAAATGGTGAGAAAGATTCTTAGGTGTCTACCAAAATCTTGGGAGCCAAAGGTGACGGCAATTTAAGAAGCAAAGGACCTCACCAAACTACCATTAGAAGAACTTATGGGTTCTCTCATGACTCATGAAATCACTTTGAAGGAGAATGAAGAAGATTTCAAGAAAAAGAAAAATATCGCTTTCAAATCTTTAACAAAAGAAAATGATGAGTCCGACGATGAAGGAGATGATGAAGATCTTGCATTCATCACAAGAAAACTAAAAAGGATGATTAGAAGAAACCAAGGATTCAAGAAGAATTCTAGAAGGGAGTACAAAGGGCAAAGCTCAAAGCAAGATAAGAAAAATGATCAAGTCATTTGCTATGAGTGCAAGAAACCGGGACATGTAAAGATGGATTGTCCTTACTTCAAGAGTCAAAACAAGAAATCAAAAGCAATGAAAGCCACAAATTGGGATGATAGTGAAGCTAGCTCCACCGAAGAAGAAGATTGCGAAGTGGCAAACATGTGCTTCATGGCTTTAAGTGAGGATGAGGTAAGTATTCTAAACTATGATCCTAAACTTTCATATGATGAATTACTTGAAGCATTCCAAAATTTACATGTGCAAGTTGATAAGCAAAATTCAAAAATTAATGCTATCTCAATTAGAAGAGGTGGTAGAAATAAATGAAGCTTTAGAAAATGAAAATGAAATTTTAAAGCAAAAAGATTTTGAAAGCTTGGAAAGTCAAATACATTTATTAAAAACTGAAAATGACATTTTAAAACAAAAGGATTTTGATAAATTGGAGAAACAAAATGCTATTTTGAAAAAGGAAAATAATGACTTAAGAAATATTGTTGATAGTTTTACAAAAAGCACAAAAAATTTGAATTCTATGTTACAAAACCAAAGGTGTGTTTTTGATAAAAGAGGTTTAGGATATAAAACTCATAAAAATCAAAAGTATTTTAAAAATTATTTTGCCATGCATCTTCTAGGAATAATCCTAATCATTCATGTACTTATTGTGGAAGAAAAGGACACAAAGTGCATTCTTGCTATATTAAGAGAAATCCTAATTTGAAACAAATATGGGTTCCAAAAAGTACCAAAACTAACCCCCAAGGACCCAATAACTTTTGGGTACCAAAAAGTTACTCCTTGAATGTTGATTGTAGAGACAAAGGAGTGGCAAACACAAGTGGTACTTAGATAGTGGATGCTCAAGGCATATGACCGGAGATGCCTCCAAGTTCTCAAGATTAATCATGAAGAAAGGAGGATATGTGACCTTCGGTGATAATGCCAAAGGAAGGGTAATCGGACATGGTGATATTGGTAACCCTTCTTCACCTATTATTAAAGATGTTTTGCTTGTTCATGGTTTAAAACATGATTTGATTAGTATTAGTCAATTGTGTGATAAGGGATATTTTATTACTTTTGAGCCTAATAGATGTGTGATTAAGGATATTAGTAACAATAAGACATTATTTGTTGGTAATAGATGTGGTAATATTTATACAATTGATATTGATGTTAATGATCATGTAGAAAATTGTTTCATTGTTAATCATGATGCTTGGTTATGGCATAGAAGGTTAGGTCATGCTAGCATGGACACAATTTCAAAAATTTCTAAAAATGATTTAGTTGATGGTCTTCCAAAAATAAAATTTGAAAAGGATAAGATTTGTGATGCTTGTCAATTTGGAAAACAAGTGAGAACTTCTTTTAAACAAAAGAAATTTATTTCAACAAATAAACCTCTACAATTACTTCATTTGGATTTATTTGGACCATCAAGAACTCAAAGCCTTGGTGGAAAGTATTATGTTTTTGTTATTGTGGATGATTATTCAAGATTCACTTGGGTATTATTCTTGAAAACTAAAAATGAGGCCATACAAGCTTTTTCAAAATTTGCAAAAAGAGTCCAAAATCAAAAAGGATATTCTATTGTGTCCATTAGGAGTGATCATGGTGGTGAAGTAGACAATGTTGCATTTGAAAATCTTTGTGATGAAAATGGTTTTGAGCATAATTTTTCCTCACCTAGAACTCCACAACAAAATGGTGTTGTTGAAAGGAAAAATAGGACTATCCAAGAAATGGCTAGGACCATGTTACTTGAAAATAATTTGCCAAAATATTTTTGGGCCGAAGCCGTTAATACCGCATGCTTTATAATCAATAGAGTCCATATTAGAGCTTTAATAAAGAAAACTCCTTATGAACTTTGGAAAGGAAGAAAACCCAACATTGGATTTTTTAAAGTTTTTGGATGTAAATGTTTTATTTTAAACACCAAGGATAACCTTGGAAAATTTGATGCAAAAGCCGATGTTGGAATTTTTGTTGGCTACTCCAACCATAGTAAAGCATATAGAGTTTTTAACAAAAAGACTCTTACTATTGAAGAATCTATGCATGTTGAATTTGATGAAACTAATGTTATTTCTTCAAAGAATTTAGATGATGATATTGTTGAGGTAGAAAGGCAAATCAAGGAATCAAGGCTTGATAAAAAGAGCCAAGATGAATTACAACTTCAACAAGAAAAGCTTGAGGAAGTAAATGATTCTTCCCAAGAATTACCAAAGGAATGGAGGTATGCAAAAGCTCACCCTAAAGATCTCATTATTGGTGAACCATCACAAGGTATGAAAACTAGATCTTCTTTTAAGAACTTTTGTAATCATTTTGCTTTTGTCTCTCAATTTGAACCAAAATCTTTTAAAGAAGCCGAAAATGACGAAAGTTGGATTTTGCTATGCAAGAAGAATTGAATCAATTTGAGAGAAATCAAGTTTGGAAATTAGTCCCTAGACCCAAAAATCATTCTATTATAGGCACTAAATGGATTTTTAGAAATAAAGTAGATGAAAATGGCACCATTATTAGAAACAAAGCTAGACTTGTTGCTCAAGGATACAATCAAGAAGAAGGTATTGATTATGAGGAAACCTTTGCACCGGTTGCTAGATTAGAATCAATTAGAATGTTGTGTGCATTTGCATGTTATAAAAATTTTACATTATATCAAATGGATGTCAAAAGTGCATTTTTAAATGGTTACATTATGGAGGAAGTATATGTAGAGCAACCTCTTGGTTTTCAAAATCATGATTTTCAAACCATGTTTTCAAACTCAAAAAGGCACTTTATAGCTTGAAACAAGCACCAAGAGCATGGTATGATAGATTGAGCAAATTTCTCATTGATAATGGTTTCGAAATAAAAAAAGTTGATACTACTCTTTTTGTTAAAACAAAAAATGATGATTTATTAATTGTTCAAATCTATGTTGATGATATTATATTTGGTGCTACTAATGTCTCTATGTGTGAGGAATTTTCCAAGTGCATGCAACAAGAATTTGAAATGAGCTTAATGGGAGAATTAAATTTCTTCCTTGGACTTCAAATCAAGCAATCAATAGATGGGATCTTCATTAATCAAGCTAAATACACAAGAGATCTTCTCAAGAAGTTTGGCATGGATAATTCAAGGACATATAACACACCTATGGGTACATTAACCAAGCTTGACAAAGATGAGAAAGGAAAAGATATTGAGGTAACAAAATATCGAGGTATGATTGGCTCTCTTTTGTATTTAACTGCTAGTAGACCTGATATTATGTTTAGTGTGTGTATGTGTGCTAGATTTCAATCTTGTCCAAAGGAATCTCACCTTAAAGCTGTCAAAAGGATATTTAGATATCTTCTTGGAACCATAAATCTAGGTCTTTGGTATCCTAAGTGTGATAATTTTGATCTAATTAGTTATTCGGATGCGGACTTTGCTGGAAGTCTTCTTGACAGAAAGAGCACTAGTGGCTCTTGCCATTTTCTAGGACATGCATTAGTCTCATGGTTTAGTAGAAAACAAAATTCTGTTGCCTTATCAACCGCGGAAGCCGAGTATATTGCAGTAGGAAGTTGTTTGTGCACAATCTCTTTGGATGAAGCAAATTTTAAAAGATTATGGTGTGGTATTTGATCATATTCCCATCAAATGTGACAATACAAGTGCCATCAACATTTCAAAAAATCAAATACAACACTCTAGTACTAAGCATATAGAGATTAGACATCATTTTATTAGAGATCATGTGCAAAAAGGTAATATTTCTTTAGAATTTGTTCCCACCGAGAAACAATTAGCCGATATATTTACTAAACCCCTTAGTCAAGATAGATTTAGCATAATTAGAAGAGAATTAGGCATGTTGGATATGTCTTAATTTTGCTTTAATATGATAGCATATGTTAAGGGGGAGAATATATTTAGGGGGAGTAGTTAATTTGATTACATTTTTTTGATGATAACAAAAGGGGGAGAAATAGTTGGATTGCTTATATTCATAACAAGTGCCATTCTTTTTGCTTATTGTTGATTTTATTTTCATTCTTGATTTTAGATTATATTTTAAAGCAATCAATGGTTTGTCATCATCAAAAAGGGGGAGATTGTTAGCCCTAAGGCTACATGATAATTTTGATGATAACAATACACATTGATTAATTGAGATTTACTAACATGTTTATTTATGTGCAAGAGTAAGATCATTGAAATAATTTTAAAATCAAGAAGAGGCTTATTAAAATGAAGTGTTGAAGCTAAGGAGAAGACTACATGTTAAAGGCACCAAAGCTTAAGAACAAGGATTGACTCAAGGAATGTGACACATGAGCAATGTTCAATCAATTGGTCATATATATCTCTACAAATATTCAAATGACGTGATTCTTGAGCCTTTGGAAATCTTACTCAATTTATAACATTTCATATGTTTTAATGAAATTCAAATTTCAAGTGCAAGGTTGTCCAAATCATCATGCAAGTTGAAAGACAAATGGAAGCAGCTGACATGAGCACCGAATACTCCTTTGGACATATATTGAGCTAGAAAAATCAAAATGACTTGATTCTTATGGCATTGGAAAGATGACTTAATGAGGAAATTTCATATGTTTTGAAAAAATTCAAATTTCAAGCAGAAGGCCGACATAATTGACATGCAATTCGGTGGACTGACACAAAGAAGAAAAATCAACTCACATGCGCACCAAATGGTGTTTTGGCCATATCTTAAGATAGAGATATCCAAATGCTTTGATTCTTAATGTCTTGGAAAGAGTATTAAAATATGCAGATCTTTCATGTTTTGAAGAAATTCAAATTTCAAACGGAAGGCTGACAGAATTATCATTCAATTTGGTGGACTGACACAAGAAAGAAAAATCAAGTCACATGAGCACCGAATGGTGTTTTGGCCATATCTTGAGCTACAGATATCCAAATGACTTGATTCTTAATGCGTTGGAAAGCTTATTCAAATGTACAAATCTTTTATGTTTTGTATATTTTCAAATTTCAAACGGAACATTGACAAAAATGGAAGACAAGATTACGGTTTTTATGGTGGGCAGAAAATTTGGAGTTGGTGTCTTCACTTGATTAAGTTCATCCTATTTGCCTATAAAAGGAGCCCTTCTCCCATGCATTCAAAAAGATAAGTGCAAGAGAAGCATTTTATCAATCAAAAAGCAAGAGAAATATCAAGTCTAGAGAGCTTTTATATTATTTATCTACTCTTTGAAGAGAGTTATACTTTTGTTGTAAAAATTATCTTTGTTCTTGTATTGTGGTGAGAGTGAGATATTATTGTAAAGGATAATAGTTATCCTTGAGAGAACTCTTGTTGTGTGTTATCAAGAGTTGAAGGAAGTTGCCTTGGTGAGGTTGTTCATCAAGAAGAACTCTTGGTGTGGTGTTATCAAGGGTTGAAGGAAGTTGCCTTGGTGAGGTTGTTCATCAAGAAGAACTCTTGGTGTGGTGTTATCAAGGGTTGAAGGAAGTTGCCTTGGTGAGGTTGTTCATCAAGAAGAACTCTTGGTGTGGTGTTATCAAGAGTTGGAAGAAAAAGTCTTGGTGAGGTTGTTCATCAAGCAAGTTGTAAAGATTTCTACAACTTAGTGGAAAGCTTAGCTCGTGGAGCTAGGAGCCCGTGGACGTAGGCAAGGTTTGCCGAACCACGTAAATTGAGTTTGCACTCTCTCTATCCCTTTCCTCTTTACATTTACTTGCACTTGTGATTGTTCATCATTATTATTCTTTTGATTGCATCTTTGATAAATTCTAATTTCATCTTCTTCACCTTCATTCTCAAAGAAAGAGTTATATAATTTTGATCTTTCAAGAAAAGTTTTCTAAATCCGTTTTGATAAATAAAAACCCAATTCACCCTCCCTCTTGGGTTGCCATACCTGGGTCAACAGTGTGGTTATTATGATATATTCTAACCTAATTCAAGCAATCATGGCAAAAATGGCTATTCTACCCTAACTCAAGCAATCAAAGCAAATCATGGCAATTCTTGCCTATTCTATACTATTTCCTAGATACTTCAAAAAATTGTAATTCTTCTCAGTATGATTCTAATCATGAGCTCCTAAAAATGATTTTAAGACATTTGCGAAGAAAATAAACTCTTAATCATGATTCTAGATAAAGGAGGGAAAACGGCTTTGCCTTGACACGTTTATCCATCTTGCAAAACAAATAATAGGCTAAACAATTCAAAAAACCCCTAAACATGCTCTAAGCATTAAAATACATCCTAAACATACTTATTCTAAAGCAAGAAAAATAAATAAGAAAAGATGAGGGAGGAGAGAGAGCTGTTCTCAAGATGTACCCTTTTTGGGTTTAGAGCAATTGAATGCTTTAAAAAACTTTAAACTAGAAAAGATTCCTTGAATTCTCAAGTATGGCTTCGATCAAGAGGAAGAAGAGAAGATTTTGATGTGTTTTGGAAAGTGAGTAAAAGGGGGTTTATATAATTGAGGGCTAGAATTGAAAAACGTAGCAGAAAACAAAAAAAAAAAGAAAAGCGGTCTAAATTGTAAATTGCCAAGAATATAGAAGTAATAGCCAGCTAGCTATGTGAGGATTGCTGATCAATAGTGGGAAAACAAGCTAGTTCTAGATGGACCGCTAGTCGGTGGTAGAACAACTTGCCAACTGTCCTATAACTATCGGCCGATTGTGGCCCACCAAACCCTTCGATTTTGCATTTTTCAGTGTAGTCCTTCCTACCTTCATTTGTTCAATCGCACGTAACTCTTTAAGTTCAACTCTAATTTGTAATCTATAAAATTCTATGAAAAGTAGATATTCGTAGCTTCATAAGTGTTTATCACTATCATCAAATTCATCCTGTATTAATTTCTATGATTTTTTCAATTTCATATGTCAGTTTTCAATGCTTTTGATCGGTTTTTTCTCACCTTTCTTCCATTTGCTTCCAAAGGCATTTGGTCATTTCGATTGCTTGACATTTATCTTCATTTTATCATCGAGCCTTAAAAATCAAGTGTCTACATACATCAAACCTTTACAAAACCATGGATATTAATCAAATTACTATAATTATTGTAGAATATAATGTCAAACACAAAATCAATAGGCTCAAAATATCATCCAAAGAAAGAACAAAATAGAGAAAAATAGAGATGCAAGAGTAGACATGCAAGATTTACGTGGTTTGGCAATATGCTGACATTCACGGAGCGAACAAAGAAATATACTCTTTACTAGAAAAGAAACACATACAAGATTTAGGAGAACCTCACAACCTTTAAACTAGAAGCTCTCGTACACCTTTCAATAGAACTTTGTGCATTATTCTATATGTTATGACCAAGTACTACTAGAAGTCACCTATTTATACTATTAGAGTCCCCAAATTAAGAGGATAACTAATCCTAAAAGTATTAGACAATATAGCCCGAAATAGGATAACTTTCCTAAGTAAATTGAAAATTAGTGAGATAAATCCTAATCCTAGAGGAACAAGAATTCACAATTAACTAATATCCTAAATAGGAATCCATTAATTAATTTGATCCTATTAGGAAAAGGATTTCCTATTTAAACATCCACCTCCTTAATGACTTGTTTCTCTCCTACCATGAAAATATTCCAAAGTTGTTGTAAATTTCCTTGTTACTAATGATCAGGTACATCAAGCCCAAAGGAAGTCTTGCATAAAATGAACTTCTCCCTTGTGATAGGCTTAGTCATGATATCTGCCATGTTATTGTCAGTGTGAACCTTTTGCAATGAGATTTCATCATCTTCCAAAACTTCATGTACAAAATGATACTCAGTCTCAATTTGCTTTGTCCTTAAATGAAATATAGGGGTTTTAGCCAAAGATATCGCTCTTTGACTGTCATAATGGATCATAACCACCTTTGATGGTACTTGAAAATCATTAAGTAATCTCTTTAGTCAAGTAGCTTCTTTACATGCTTCCATTACTATCATATACTGAACTTTTGTAGAAGACAATGTAACCTTGGATTGTAACTTAGACATCTAACTAATAGCTCTTTCTACCATAGAGAATACATACAGAACCAGTGCACTACAAGAATTTTTTCCTTACTTGTCACTTTCTATTTTTTTTATTTGACGGTTAAAAAAAAGTGAGAAATATAAAAGTATTCTAAAAGTCAAATCCTCATATTTTTCATATTTATCACTATTTGTCTTTATTCAACCCCATGTTTATCACTTTTCTTAAACAGTGACAAATATTGATTTCATATCCTTCCCTTTTGGCTCTCACGTTTTCCTCTATGTATTTTCATTTGCCTCTACCATTTCACCTTTTATTTTCAACTCTGAAAATTTTACCCTAGCCGTTACTCCCTCACTCATCCAAATCACCAGTTACTCCCTCACTCATCCAAATCTCATATTGAAATGTCAAAAGCCAAAAACGAAGAACACAGACAAACCCTAACACCACACCAACAATAGACCTTGAAGAAGAAGAACGAAGAGTGAGAGCTGAGGTCTGATCATGGCGTTCTCTTCACGCCTCTTATCCAAATCCAAATAGGTAACCTTCCTCCCTATTCTAGATCGGCTTCAGGATATCGTTATCCTTGTTTAACTACTCCGTAAACTTCACTTCCTTAATCTTCATTTTTGATTTTATTTTATCAAAATCTTGAAGAAGTTCCACAGAATAAACAAGGATTTGGATAAGAGGCATGAAGAGAATATCCTAAAGCCGATCTGGAATAGGTAAATGGAAGGAATCCTCCTGGGAAAGGGGGAAACAATAACCCTATAGAAGCAAAGGTATTGTAGTTTGCTTCAAATTGTATTGCATAGTGGGAAGCTAAATTTAAGAAAGTGTATATTCGTAAACTGGAAATAGTTTGCCAATAGTGATGATGCAATTTGGAGGTTGGGTATAAACTGTAGACAATATCAAAAAATAAGCTTAAATAAAGTAGTCTTCATTACGTTTAGATTTTAAAACTAATTCTTAGTGCTATCTCTATCAACTAAGCACATTTTCATATAATTTTGTATCTATTATTTAAAGGACAATAAATTCGATTCTAACTACAAACAAACAAGTCTTGAAACTTTTGTAATCATAATTATCAACATGTGGGGTATGAAATTAGGATTTAAATGCTAAACAGGAGCTATATAGATTTGGAAGTTATAAATTTTGCATTTAATTTGTTTTTAAGAATAAGATTAAACTATATCATCATTTTAATTAATGTATATCTTTTTTTTTGGTGTGTGTTTCTATTTTTTTCGCTTTGCATTTATTGACATTAGGGGAGGTCTTAAATATTTTTTATTATGCCCATCATTAATCTAATGGAGGTTGGAGAGGTCATAATTCATAAATATGTTCAAAAGCTAAGGGGTGTATGTAATTCTAAGGCACATTTTGCCTTTCAGAAGAATTCTTGAAGCCGAAGAGTTGTATTTCTAAAACTTGATTGAAGCATTTGAGAGTTTTCAATCTTATTCTCTTGTGAAGTAGAAAATATTGGCGAATTTTGTCTCCAAAATAGTATGGATTCCTATATTCAACTCAGAAGTATCAGATTCAGGGGATTAGCTATTGATAAAGAGATTGGGTTGGTGAAGTTTCTGATGATCTCTGTTTTGTACAGTGAGGATGGTCACAGTGAGGAAGATGATGAAGAAATGGCTAGTGACGATGCCGAGCAGACTAATGAAGTCTCACATGTAGTAGCTATTGCAGATGCACTTAGCAAAACTTCTAAAAGCAAGAATTATGGGACTAAATTTGATGATATAGCTGATGGCTTGAAAGAACTATACATGGACCATTATGATGATGAGGATGAAGGTACTACCATCTGTGTGAGCTTCAGGTTCTTGTTCTTCCTTTTGGTTTATTATTTCATTATTGATTCACCTCTTGTGATTAACCGTAGAAATTGAGCTGTTTAGCAAGGGGCTTGGCAGCCTCTACTATCCAAGTAATCAGATGGATCCATATCTAAAGGATAAAGATGTAAGTGTGATAATTTCCTTTTGCCGTGGTTTGGCTTCCATTACTTATATATGGCTCATGATGATACAACAAATTTTCAGAGGACGAGGACTCTGAAGAGCTTGAGGACATGGCAATTAATCCAAACGATGTAGTCATAGTTTGTGCAAGTAATGAGGATGATGTCAGTCATCTTGAGGCACGTAATGCATATATAGTGTTATTTCTCTCTTTTCACACATGGACACTCTTCGTACATGCAAAGAACTGATCAGTAATGTCATTGCAAACAGGTCTATATTTATGAGGAGTCAGATGATGGTGATTCAAACCTGTATGTCCACCATCATGTAATTATTCTAGCATTTCCCCTTTGCATGGCATGGCTTGATTGCCCACTTAAAGGAGGAGAGAAAGGTTAGATTGTCATGCACTTTCTTATTGGAATTGTAAGTGTATGTAGTTAAGTCATTCCATTTTAAGCATTGCTGCTAACAGATATGATGAACACTTAAATATGCATGTTTAATAAGAGTTTAGTTCATCATATTGCATTAATAGTGTCATTAAATTCCTCAACTTAAGCATATTTGTAGCATTTGCATCTTTGGAATTAAATTTCTCTTAATTTTGGTTTTGTTACAGGTTCGGTAAAATGGGCATAACTCTCTTTTTATAGATCATAATGGTGCAATTCTTAATGTTTTGGAAAGCTGATTTAATTTTCTACAAGATTGCATTTCACAAGCATCATCAAATTCGGGCTCTTAGTGGATCAAAATTGGGCTTGAAGTGAACCCATCTACAGTCTCGGCCCAGTCTGACCAGGCCTCAGTATTTGGACCGTATCTCTCAAAATACGTATCCAAATTGTGCAAATCAATATGTTCTAGAAAGCTGAGAGAAATATCTACAACTTTCATGAAGACATGTGATTAAAATTCACAACATTTCGATGTCAAAATTGATGGTCAAAGTCGGTGCCTAATGATCCCAATTGTCAAAGATATTTACAACTAATATTTGACAATTATGCCCTTGTAATTTGACAAGTTTGCCCCTGGATGTATCTATAAATAGAGGTGCCTTGTGACCCATTAGGGCATCTTGGCCTTGGCTGGAACATTTTGGCTTTGGCTAGGATCTTGTATTGTGTTTTGTGTGTTTATGTTATTAATGAATTTCCTTTTTCTTGCATTTTATTTTCTTTCTATTATAATGTTCTTCTAATTTCTCTTTTGCTAAGGTGAAAGGGTGAAACCCTTGATATGAGAATAAGGATTCTCTAACCCTTAATATGTGCTTAATAATCTTAATCTTATAATGTTTATTCGATATGATTTATATTTAATTTCTTAATCAATCTTGACACCACTCGTAAAGTGGAGGTCTTGATCCATTGTTGACAATCCTTGGCACATCAAATGCTTGGATCCTTTCTAGATGATGTATGGTTCTTCCTTACCGACACGAATCTAGTTAGGAACCTTGATTTGTTGTAGACATATGGTGATTGGCACATTGGATGCTTGAACCCATTTACAAGAAGTGGTATAAATATTGGTAATGAAACAAATATAATTCATATAACTAAAATGGGTTAATTATCCTTATTCGAAATATCAAGGGCGGATCCCCTAACCTTAGCTTTCATTATTATTGTGTTAATTTCTTTTACTTGCGTATTTTAATCATTCTCATCTATTGTTGATATTATCTTGTCATATCTTCGAATCATCCATATCACATTTGCTTAACTTATAATTTGTAGCGCTAAAATCTCCTTCCTCGTGGATCGACCCCGGTCTCACCGGGTTTATTACTTCGACACTCCTATACTTGGGAGACAATCCTTTTTCGGATGTGTCAAGATATATCTAAGGAATGTAAGAGTTTATTCTGAATCATGTTTGCTGAATGCATTGGATCATTTTAATCTATTTGACCAAGCATAATCTTGGCAATTTACAGTTTTTACTCAAAATTCAGTCATTTTTTTCACATGATGAAATGGAGTGCTAATGAATGTTCTTTATATTATGCAGGAAATTTTATGGCTGTTACCTCAATGGACCCTTCAATCGAAATATGGGACCTTGACGTTGTAAGGACGTTGTGTATACAATCTCATGAGGTTATAATTTGATTAAACAATTGACAGAGTTTATTCCATGATCTCTTATGATCTTTATTATTCTCAGATTGACGAAGTACAACCACGTGTAGTACTAGGTGGCATTGAGGAGGAAAAGAAGATGAAAAAGAAGAATAAGAAAGCAAAGCAAGTTTGTTACCATTTCGTTTTAGTTTAGTGCCTTCAAAACCTTAACTTGAAATCACATCTTTGTGTCCATGCACACTGTGGAAGATTTCATTTAGTTATTGGAAGCTTGAAATACATTTTTTTAACTCTTTCTTTGAATCAAATTTCTTTATGCTTTTATATTATTAGTTATCGTATTTTATTAGTTCATTTTAAATTTAACTTGAAGTTTCTCTTATGAGTATATACCTATAATGTTTTTCACTATCAAAAAGAGTTGTAGATTTTATTTAAAAAAAAAAACAGGTTCTAAACATTATAGTTTAGAACCAATATTTTCAGTTTTAACGATTTTAGTTTAGAACCAATATTTTCAGTTTTAACGATTTTAAAAAGTTATCTATAAGGCTTTTCTTTTTTACGTTGATCTCCTTGTGTATTGTTTTTTATTATTCACTAATAAGAGAAATTTCATCTTTATATTGGCCATCATTCTTGAAATATTATTTAGTGAGACCTATAGTTCTCTGAGTATATTTCCTTAATTTTGTTTATCATATTGATCATATGTTTTAAAGTTATTATATGGAATGAGCTTATCAATGTATTCTTGCTACTTGCTTATTTTCAGGTTTCAATTAGATACAAAGAAGGCAGCCATATTGATTCAGTACTTTGTCTTGCTTGGAACAAGGAGTACCGGGTTGTTCGATATTTCTATTGTCATGTTGCATGTGTTTGCTTCCATGTGATATTCTTACAATATTGCGTGTTCTATTATCTTTTGCTTTTCTTTCCCTTTATTTTTTAATTAAAAAAATTAAAAAACCAGGAATATGCTTGCTAGTGCAAGTGCCGACAAACAAGTAAAGATTTGGGATGTTGTTGAAGGAAAATGTAATTTTACATTGCAGCATAACACGGATAAGGTAAAATAAATTTTTGCACCATTATAATTTTTTTTCAGGTTATATTTGGATTATGATGATGTGCTGTACTAGACCAAATTTGTTGTGAGTTCATGCTTAATTAATTAGATGATTGATCTAAGAGATATTCTTAGGAGAGTTTTCTTTCAAGGATCCTCTAAATTTAAGTAAAAAAATGTTATTTACCACCTAAAAATTAAAAATCATATTTTAACACTAAAGTAATTTTTGGATTAGCAAGGTCATATTTAATGCTTTTTAAAAATTATTAACCTCACTACAAGAGAATGAGTTTTTTACTGCACTTATTTACTGCGGGCCTTTAAAAATGCAGTAAAAGTTAAAATTTTACGACGGGCCGTCACACCTGCAGTAAAAATATGAACTTTACTGCGGTTTTAGGAGCCCGCGGTAAAAAGATTTTATATAATCTAACTTTTTTTACGCCGCCGTCCGCTTCTCTCGCTCTCTCTCTTATGCTTCCCTAAATCCCTAATTTCTTCCTGTCAAATTCCTGCCTCTCTGTTACACCATTCTCCCGTTTTTCTCGCTCTCTCTCTTATGCTTCCCTCCCAAATCCCTAATTTCTTCCTCTCACATTCTCTCAAGAGCCTGAAGAGCCCACGGAAATCCAGTCAAATTCCCTACTGCTGAAGAGATGAAGAGCCCGCCGCAGTAACAATGTTGTTTTCTCTTGGAAAGTGTCAGAGATTGTTATTTGGGCTTCTAAAACTTAGGATCTCTAAGCTGAGGATTTCTTCTTATTTCCCTTTTCTTTTTGAAGAAGCATGATTCTTATCATTTTATTCTTTGTTCTTTTTATAAGCACTTCTAATTTTTTATGTTTTCGGGTTTTTTTGTTTTTTGTTAAAAAATTTTGTTCTGCTCATGTTTCAGGCATAACCCAAATTGTATTCAAGGCCTAAAAGTCGGTGGGTTGGTGGAACTTCAGGCCAGACTCCAAAGATCAAGGAAAGAGAGTCATTGTTAGTCCTTGGCTTCTCCTCAACCAAAGACAAAAAAAAAAAAGGAAATAGAAATCGCGTTGACCCGCTGTGAGAGGGAGCATTGGGGTTAGTGGGGTTAAGTGGAGTGAGTGAATTGATTTCACTAATAATCACGATGGGGAGGACCCAGTAAGTTCCACCCAAATCTCGAACTCTCTCTCTTTTGTTAACAAATTTCTACTTTGCTTACTTGCTTTCTCTCATTTCATTTGCTTTCACTTTGTCTCTTTTCCTCTCTGTTTTCACAATGTCTCTCTCTCCCCTCTCTATTATGATCTCTTCACGTTTTAAAAAGGTATAATGTTTCTTAACAGTTTCATCTCTCTTTCCTCTATTCTCATGTGTTTTCAGCTAATTTTCTTATATGGGTGCTGATCATTTTCATTGTTTTCATTTCTCGTTTCTCAAAGTTTTAAGTTAATTTTTAACAAAACAATTGCAATAAATTGACAACTTTCTTTGAGCGCGACTCATTGAATTGAATTTTTCATTTTTGTTTTGGCTCTGTGTGTTTTGAGCTTTGGTTTTTAATTATGTTTACTTGATTTCTTATGTTCTTATTTGGTTTTGTATTTGATTCTACTTTGAGAAAATCATACCTTTCTTTTTGTTTTTTTCTCCGTTTTCACTTTTATCTATTCTTTCAAGTGGAAAATCACCCTAAACATTTTCTTCCTTTTATTTGGATCCTTATCATCTGTGGCTTCCCTTTGGAATTCAAATTCTCAATTTGTTTAACTTTGCTTACGTTTATGTTAAGAAAAAGAAAATATTGATCATATTTTTTGTTATTTGCAGAGCATCCAAACAAAGAATTTTGGGGCTATACCTTAAGATGCTTGTCTTTTAACACTTTGGTTTCATCTCCTTGTGACCGTGAGCATATAGAAGGTAAAAATTCTATTTTCATCTTGATATTTTGATTATTATCTTGTATTTGTAGATGTTGTGTTTGTCAATTGTGTTTGTCAATTTTAGTCTTGTCGGCATTATCTGCCTGCGTTTCTATGTTAAAAGATGGAGATGGGTTATTGAAAGTTTCGTATTGAAGCATTTATATGTATATTTAAGTGGGATAGGTGTTTTCTAATCTATCATATTTAATAAATAAGACTCTTGATTTCTTGCGAATGTTAATTGTAGTTTTTCAATTAAATCACTTGAAATTTCACCATTTGATTTGGATCAATATGAATCTATTAAAAGAAAAACGATTAGGACAACCATTTAAGTATGTTCTATTCCAAGGTCACATGGAAAATTTTTAAAAATACACTTTGTTCTAATTGTTGAGTTCTATTTAGATGGCAATCATTTCTAGGTTCTAAGTTATTTTATATGCTAAACAATTCAATCAACTAGCTTTTTCTTGTTTCACTTACTGGTTTTATGCTACTAAATTATTTATCTCTAATGGAAAAAAAAAAGATTAACTATTCCTACTCTTTTTTATTTATTGTTATCTTAATTACATAAAATATCTGTTGTAAAAAATGGATGTCCAATTATGGAGACTATAGGAAAATAGATAATACCACAACTTTTAAGTATTGTCACTATCCTTGCTAATGATGAAATAATACATTCTAATAAGATCTAGCACCTAAATTATTGTTTGATGGGAGTGATGCTGGGATACAAGTCAGCGTGATATGTTTTGGAAAAGAATTCTCAGAATTATTCATGTATATTGATGTACTAGTGTCCATGGGCCTATGATATTATAACAGGTGATTGGAGTTTTAGTCTGCGGTAGGACCATTTTCATTTGGTATATGCATCCCGATATCAACATTTACAGTAAAGAGTTAGAGACTTACAGTGTTGTGTGAGGCACTGAATTGATGATGATAGTTTCAGTGAGGATTTGTTGTTTTTAAACGATTGTCACGTAGAAAATTTGTAAATTGTCTTAGAATAACATTTATTTTTTTTCCCTCTCTCCTTTCTTTTTTCACCTGCAGCATGGTGAAATTATGACGTAGAATAAATTAAAGCCTTGTATCAAAAGAGGAACAGAAAGAATAAGTGTTAGTGGAAAAACTTATATACTTATTTTTTTTTTTAAAACTTTATAGTTGGATGGAATATTAGACCATATGAAAATCTGATTCAACTGTAAGGGATCCACTAATATTTATTTTATCTCTTACTGTAAATTTAGTTGCTTTCTTACCCTCAAATCAGTTTGCTGGTCTCAGCGTGTGTCACTGCTTTTGTTTAGTGCATCGTTATTACAATCTCTATTTCTGATGAAACACTGGAATTTTTTTTTTCTCTTTCTTTTCCTTCTTCCTCTTTTTGCATTCAGCTGATCTTTAGATTGATTGTCTTGTAAACAATAAAAGGGATAATAAATACCATGCCAATAAATAGGTCATTTGTATTCCACTACCTTATCTTGAATGTTCTCTTTGCTTAGGTAGTTGTAATTTGCAGAGCGTATTGAAAAATGGACAATCATGTTGCTTGTTTTTCCTTTCCTGAATTGCTGCAGATTGAGAGGTGGAATGAGCAGAGGGAGACTGGGACTTTCCCAGGTCCTCTTTGATCTCATCTCATCAACGCATGGGTGGCTCTTCTTTGGGATGGGAAGTCTATTTTGCTCAGTTTGTCTGCTTTTAGCAGTTTCATGGTTTGCCATTGAATCCTATGAATCAATAAGCCACAATTGAGATTCTTTGAATTCGTTGAACTTTGATATTTAATTATTGTGCATGGACAAGTTGCTGAAGAACTTTTAAAGGGCCTGACTCTTTCTCATGTTCTCTATTTTATGATCCTGTGCAGCAGTTGTTCTGTTCATTTGTTGTTGCTTTAACCAGAATTGGTGTGTGTGATCATGATCTTTTGTGTGTTATCTACATGCAAGTTTTCTTTTGAACCTCTCAATAATGCTTTGAAATTGAACAAAGTCCATACAGGTGGAGGTCACAGGGGTAGTTCCTCGTTTTAATTTCTGGGCCTGAATTTTAAAAGAAGCTAGTATGGAAACTGGGGAACATTATTGCTCTAGGTTTAATGAAAAACGTGTGATTGGCTTATGCAATTTTTTTGGCATTTTGATCAACTTTTTCAAATTAAATAACACTAGGACTCTGTAGACTGGACTTCAATTTTGTATTAGAATGTTTAAAGCAAACATTCTAATTAGGACTTTTTAGACTTTTTACCGTGGAAGCAGTAAAAAATTTCACCACACCACATTTTTTACTGCAGGCCTACAGCTTGCGGTAAAAAACCTTTTACCGCGGGCCAAAACCGCGGTAAAAAGTTAAAATAATTTTTACGGCGCCATTTTATACCGTGGGCTTAAACCGCCGTAGGCCCGCCGTAGAAAGATTTTTACCGCGGTTTCGGCCCGCGGTAAAAGGCCCATTTTCTTGTAGTGTTTGTCCTTTGGGAAAATGTTAGGATAATCCTTACAAATTCTGTATAGAATATTTATGGAGATAGTGCAACCCTAATGACATAACTTGTATCCATCATATCCTTATTTTAGGGCTTAAATATATTAGCAATGTTTGAAGTTTGGGGTTCTAAGTTCTTATCCTATTTTTTCTGCAAGTGACTGCAAAGGTTAACACTCCAAGCTTCAATTTGTTAAAGGAGGGAGACAAATGGACACTTCATTTTTAGAATTCTAACTCCTCAATTTGGTTATGCATTGGCTTGACGTAGAATGGTAAATGGAAGGAATCCTCCTAGGAAAAAGGAAACAATAACCCTACAGAAGCAAAGATATTCTGTCTCCGAAAACTTTCTGGAAGCATAATTGGCCTTATGGTTTGATAAAAATACTTTTCCGTGTTCATGTTGGAAATGGTAACCACCTATAGTAGTCTTTTTGAAATTTTCCTAATCAACGCATGGAAAGAATCAGATACTTGGTAAGTATCATAGTCACATGTTGTAGATACTCTGTTTTTGGTGAAACTTGAGAGTTGCTGTGTATTTTTCTAAACAAGTTCTCTCAAATGATGTCTCTGGGCTACCTATGATTATTTTCTTAGCTAAGTAGTTTGTCTGATTAATAAATGAAAACATCGCAAGAATGGCGTCTGTTATATAAAAATTTTGGTTGTGTCCACACTTTACATATTTGTATGTTTGGTTTATTTATCATTTTCTCAAACTTTTTGTGTCAAGAAAATGAAACATGGTAGTTGCAAGATTGAAATTTTTGCCTGCAATTTGCTTATTAAAAGAAAATCTCTCTCCCTCTTCCTGCATTTGTGTGGGTTTGCTTCAAGTCATGGATTTTTCCGCAATGTGCCTATACTAAAAATTGTTTCTTGATCCCCCTAACCCCCAACAGCCTGGGACCTTCCAAATCTTTGATGTAGACAGATTGCTTTCTTTTACCAACTCTTATACGTTGGGAGAAGAAATGATAAGAGGTAATTAAAGATTTCTTTTCCGAGGTTAAATAATTAATTGGTGGTAACTGAAGGAAAAAAATATTTACCCTTTCTTTTTGTTTGCAGGTTTAGGGGGTCTATGTGCTTCATCTTGGAAACCAGACTTGCACCAGAGCATGTACTACGCCTTTGCTTGGAGCATGACCAAAAATATGTTCCATTTCACAACTCATCTTGCAAATACAATTTTTACAAGGTTTTGCAAACTTCATCACCATATTGGGACAACAGTTGTTATTAATTTCATCATTGTAGTTTTCATTTCCTCATATTTTAATTTTCTATTTTTCTCTTCCAAACCATTTAAAGATAAGCGGTGCTGACAAAAAAGTGAATGAACAGAGTTGCTTTGATGGTGTTAAAAGTTCCTCAACAAATTTTATCAATGCAAGTGAATCTAGTACTATAGGTTTTCATCTTGGTTTAATTGTGGGCTCCATTTTATCTAGTAATTTTTTTAGTGTACTTATTTTGCATCTTTCAATCTTCTTAGGTTCTATTTCATTATATTGTAGTATGAATGGTTTATTTATTTTTTTTGCATATCTTACTGCAAGTATTTATCATCACATTTAAATGTTTGTGGTTTTATTTTATAGATAATTTATGTGGCTCTGTGATTTCATGATCTAAATGATGGGTAGACTTGTAATTTGTATACTCACCTGCTCAACAGCAAAATTCATTTCTTGATTTTGTTTGGATGAGAAATGTTATGAATTATAATTGATTGAAACTGGCCAATAAGTGATCCTGACAATGACTTGCTTTGTGTTATGCTAGTGGGAAGATAATAAAATCTAATGAGCATTAGTAGAAATCTAGTTCAAATTATTTTGATTGAAATTTATATTTCAAAAACATTTGAAGAGAAATAAACAATAAAAAAATTATTGGCCATCCTTGCCATATTATCACACGGTTCCTCGAAGTTCTTCACCAACATCTAATCCTAACCCAACTTATTTAGGCCCCGTGCGTTCTCTGTGGCTAGCTCCTAGTCTGTGACCACTACCTGAAGTATCTTATGGTCCTAATCCAAGCCATGACATGGGACGTGCAACAGCCCCCGTCGCTCCATCACTTGTACCATCTGCATTATGTAAGTGACTATGCCTGAGTTATATGCATGTGTTGCCTGTTTATTCCTATGCATGCTTTGTTTCATGATCTATGAGTTGCTTTTTCCATATTTTACTGGTATTATGGTGTAGACTTTCCAAATTTTACTGGTGTTAAAAATGATTTGGTTTAGAAGTGATCTCGTGGAGGCACATGAGGAGTTTCCAAAGAAGGCTAAATTGTTCTTTGCCTATGCTGTAGATAAGTGGAATGTTGAATTTTATCTATTTTTGTGTCTGTATACTAATCATTCCTGTTGATCATGTGTTTCACTGCCAGCATATTGCAATTAATTTTTATAGGTGCTTTAGTCTTTATGTGCAGATAATTTGGTTACATTTGTTGTCGTTTTTCCTGGCATCTATACTGATAATATTGAAATCTTTGTATCTTGAGACTTTTATTAATATAGTTTCTTAGTGGCCTTATTTTACATTTAAAAAATCATGGGTATGAATGGTAATTCTTTTTGCTTTATTTCATTAAAGAGAAACTATGTATGAGGATGAAGAGTTTGATCAGCACCAAAGACAACTTGCTGCACTTCTAGTTTCGAAGGTTGGTACTAATTTTTATTTTCATATGTGATTTTTCTAGACAGAACAAGTGTTTACCTTATGGAAATAATCATCTTTAAATGTCAACCTCTCGAGGGTTAGAAGTGATTATAATAACATGTTTTCTTGGATGGAGGTTAAATTACCAAAAGTTTCTCCCTAGTATCATCGCTTCTAATAAAATAGAAATATATCTGAATTCTCATTGTGGTGACCCTAATCTAGATATTCAAATGCTGTTTGTTAGGTAACTTCACTCATAAAGCTCATTTTGTGGAAAGTGTCCTTATTTTCTAATCTTTTTAATTTCATAACTTTGTTAGAATCCATCTTTTTCTTATGCTAAAGATGGATATGATAAAAATTTGGAGGTTTCTTTTTTGGGTTATTTTTGTTGTAGGATAAGTGGATTTTGTGAGATTCTTTCAATAAACTATGTTAAGTGTTAAAATTCGAATCAGTAGAACTTAAAGGACCACTGTTAACATCTATAAATATTTTTTGTTTACATCACATATATGAATTCAAGTATTTGATATGTTAAAACATGACATTTAATGTCTTGTCAACTTTCCGATATGTTCTATACTTGATTCTGCCTATTCTGCTTCCAACAGGTTTTCTATTACTTGGGTGAACTTAATGATTCACTTTCATATGCTCTTGGAGCTGGTTCCTTCTTTGATGTTTCAAAGGATTCCAACTATGTTCATACACTTCTAGGTAAGGATATTAACTGTCAAACTCTATTTTGATCAGTGGACATGGAATGGTGTAGGCTAGGAGCTTGTTAAGTTAGTCAAAATTTCAATTGATTATTAATTATGATTTTCTCTATCATTAAATGCTTTTTTTATTAACGTTATGTTTTTAACCCCTATCATCAGTTAAGGCTATGGATGAATATGCCAGTATTAAGTCAAAGGCAGCTGAATCAAATGAAGAAGCAGCAAATATTGACCCTAGGTTGGAGGCAATTGTGGAAAGAATGCTTGATACGCATGTAAACCGATACTATTGTAATGTGATGTTTCTTGTAAGTCTTTTAGCTCGCTAAACATTCCTTTTTCATGTTGGTGTATTACGGATGGAAAGTACCAACAAGCAATGGGTATTGCAATTGAATGCCGGAGACTGGATAAACTTGAGGAAGCAATTACTAGGAGTGATAATGTACAAGGGACATTGTCTTATTGCTTAATTTATGTTCTTCAAACGCTCTATAAGTGTCTGTTCTCAAGCCTATCAGTACTGGTGTATATGGAGGTTGACATAGGTTTACTCTTGCATTTGAAAATCTCTATTCACGGTAAATCTATAAGAAATTGCTCAAAGGTTTGTGCATGAAACATCTGTATCTATTTTAGAACAAAATCCATTAATATAGATTGATTTGCTAGCTTCATGTTGTTCAACCAAATCCAAGGAATAACTGCTCTTTGAAGGCACAAGCCAATTTTCCTGCTTATATTAGAAATTATTGGCTTAAGTTTGCATGTAAATGTAAAGATGCTTTGGGGGCTAATTCGTGATAGCATTTTTACCCTTTTGAAGTGATGTTAATCAATTGGTCATCAAACTTTCTTAGATTTAAGTTAGAGATATTCAACAAAGTTTTTCTTTACGGTCATCATGCTTCTCTTAGATTCTGTTTAGCTTGAAGCTGAATCATTGCAACCTTATCTAATGGAAAGATAAATGCCTATAACAGAATTAAGCTGTGTTTGTAACTTCAGGCTCTCTCTGCCTCTATCTTGCTACCTATATCTTCATGCAGTTCATATTTCATTTCAATAATTGTTGGATTGTTTGATTGATTTCTTTAATGAGTATCACATACGCAATATGTATAAGTCTATGAGACTTTTCAAAAATTTTTAAATTTCTTTTGTTTATTGTGCATTATGGCCTGCAGTAGAGCGATTTTCTCTAGCTGGAGCCTTGGTTAGTTATTTTTTTTTATCTTCCTCTTGTCTTTGGGTTAGCGGGAATGAAGTGTTTCAAAGATTTTGTGATAAGAAGTAGAGTTGAAGGAAAAATGAAATCGGCAAACTTATTAGTAGATGAAGAAAATTGGGTAAGAATGTAATTTTGGGGCAAGATACTTTAGTAAATTAAATATTGAATCTTTAACCTCTGTCATTTTGTGTAATTTTGGATCTTGATGTCTATGTCATACATGCTCCTTCTATATTTAGTAATAGCTTATTATGGTGATCATCTGGATGAACTCACATGCTCTTATCTGAATGCAGGGTATATCTCCAGATTTTTTCTTTGCTGGAGTTTGTTGTGGTGGCTTGATCACTCTGCCACTTCAGGTAAACGTTTGCCTAGTGTCTGATGTTTTGTTTGATCTTTGGGATTTTGACCATAATTACTTGCTTGCTTGGTGATATTTTAGGTAATAGATAACTACTACAACCAGATTTGAAGAAGGCAGCCCTTGCCCGGCTTATTGCTATTCACAGAAGCCTTAAGGTCGCCAAATCTGGCATCGAAAAGAGAAACAGCAGGCCATTAAGATCAGTGGTAGGAAGTGAAAGTAGGAGGAAACTTGTCATGCTTTGATCCTCGAAATGGTTTTCTTTTAGTTCTAGAGTTATAAGGACGAGTTTTTTGTTATCTATGTTCAATTTCTTTTATGTAATGGGAAGACTATCCGCTTCTACTATGCTGAGAAAGGGTAAAATCTAAATTTTGACTTAGATTTGTTTCAAGTTTAATTGGCACTTTATTTTGTCATGTGAAAAATTAAGGAGAAAAGTAAGCTAAAGTAATTAAGGGTATGAATTAATCCAGTTGAGTACTTGAAGAAGAATTAAATTAAGACAACTTGTCTACACGCTTCAGCTATATATCAATGTACCTAGAAACTTTATAGTAAATGTTTTTCATTTTAGATCAAGTTTTTGACAGTGCTAATTTAGTTATTATTTCTTGAATTCAGAGTTACCACTGTAGATGATCAATTTCAGATTGGAATTTATACAGTACGTGAAATTCAATATGGTGAGGAGATCACATTCGTGTATAGTCAAGTTGGTTATTTCTCGAATAATAAAGGACTCAGACATGGCTTGACTGACTTTATGCTGAAATCTACCTAGAATAAGAAATAATAGGATAGAAAACTCGTTGAATCTCTTCCAAATAGTTCTTCTATTTGAATTACCAGCAATTTCAAGAAATTCTAGACAAATGATGATAGGATAAGTTTAATTGTATTGATTATTTGGTCATAAGGGAAATTCAAAGGGAAAAAAATTTCAGAAGTTAGATATAATTATCTTAGTTATCAATAAGATTTTGAATACTGGTGAATGGTTGATTCTATGCATTTTCTATTTGGTGGAAGCTTTTACTGGTTTGCATCTGTGAAGTTTCTATAGGCGTTATCTTGCTTGCCTTAAAAAGGAAAAGGGATTTGCAAATGTAACAACTAGCGCTAGTGTCTGTGAAGTTTCATTGAATTTCCATTTTTGTTTCTCTTTTCTACATCACAAATCTTATCTGTGAATTCATTGAATTCAGTTTCAAGTAGCCTAATTTTTAGTGGCTAATATGCTTTTATATTGAGACAGTGTTCTGTTTGATAGTTCCTTTTGTGTTATGTATCTTATTTGCCCTTTTCCTCGTTACTTAACCCTGTTTCAAATAAACAATTTCATTTGATGGAAGTTGTATTTTTAGATCTGTGGGCTTTTTATACTCGTTGGCTTATATACTTATAATTTGATGCTCATAGTAATGCACATTTTATCTGGCCTTAGGTTGCATTAAAAACTTTAATTGTAATTGATCGTGCTTTGAGCGAAGTGGACCCCATATTTCATGAAGAAGTCATCAATTATGGTCGAAGCACGAGCTATATGCTTAACATGGCTCATTTTAAGGATGATTCCAGCCCAAATGGTACTTTATACTATCCGCAGCTTATGATTATTTTGTTAGAATTTCAAGTTATCTGTTTATGAATATAATATGTGGTATTCTGCTCAGCATGGGATTATTCCGCTTGGGTACGTTCTTATGCCTTATTTTTGGAGGAGAGGCTGGAATGTTTTCATGTTTTGAAGTATGATGTTGAGACAGACTGCCCTGTAAGCAATTCATCCTTTAATATGATTATATGAATTGTTGAACAACCATATGTATGCCTAACAATTTCTTTTAGGAAGAGTTAATTGCCCATTCAATTTCAATGTGATTATTGACCATTTAAGAAGTTTAATCTGTTTTTATAGGTTAGTTTTTGGTGTGGTCAAAAGAAACAAATAAATTCTAAAGAACTTCCTTTTTTTGGAAAATCTGTTAAACTTGAATGGACAAGAATTTAGTGTCAGATATATTTTAACTCAAACAAACAAGATTTTATTTCAGACAATGAATTTTTCTTAAAGGAGCTACAGTTATTAACCTCTGCTCTGCTTTGGAACTTGATTATGTTGATACATTGTCTCTTTGTAAATTGTTTCCCTAATACCTACATGAACGCACATTTGAAGTATGGTTTATGTTGCTGCTTGGTTAAAAAGATCCTGTTAGACTTTATCTCCATTGCTCTTTCTAAAACTGGGAATATATTTCTATAGTATCTCTATAAATTTGTTAGAGAAATGGTTTCCTTCGGGAACTTATAGATTCAATTACTGACACACACCCACATATAAATCAAAAAGAGAAGAACTCCTTATAAATATGATCTTTCATGCAGAGAACCAAGGATATGGACACTGCTGAATTGCTTGAGCATTTACCAGCTTTGCAGCTTCTTCTTTTCTGTGTGCTTGGTTTTCAGGTAATTATTTGAATGATGTCAATTAGGTATAGAAGCTTTTATATTCTACATGATATTTTGTCCTTGTTAGTTGCAAATGATGGTTTTGACTGAACTATGATTGTTGTATCCCTTTTATGGAATAACGGGACATAACACGAGATTTTACATTATTTTATATTTTTTTGTTTCTTCTTAGTTTTGTATTTGATGGATTACTTTTGTTAAATATTTTTACAGCCACAAGGGGAAGCAGTTAATAATTTTGTGATTCAGTTGGCTCTGTCACTGGTATGTGAAGTTTAAACATATGGATATTTTTGTGAAATTTGTTAGTTGATACATTTTTTTTTTAATTTCTAGTTAGTCAGTCAACTGATATAGCATGTTGAAAAGGATATTTCAATGCTTAATGCATATCCTTTTGGGCCATGATTACATGATGAAAAGAGCAATTTGGAAGTAAATGGATAGGAACCATTTAAATAGGATAAATCTTTTAGGGAATTTTTTGTGAACAATGTAGAAACTATTATTGTCAAGTTTTTGGAGTACTCCTCTTACGTATATATTGCTCAAGTTGAATGTGGCTCTTTACTATCCATGTTTTATTACTAATAGATTTGGTAGAATTTAATTCTGTTTATTCAAAAAGATTTTATTTATTTATGCTAAAAAGTAGCATAAGAAGCAGGAAAGTTGAAGTTGGTTATGGTGGTGAGGCTACGACTCGAGCACTGTGAAGTCGCATGATTGTTAACTACTAGATAATGGGTTCATATGGTCTGCGGGCTTTGGACAGGAACACGAAGCCCAAATGTTGATACCATGAGTGCATTTTATGTGTCTATTGCTTCCCGTCACAAAGCAAATGTGGTAAGCTTTGAAATTAGTGAACTGACTGGATGCTTAGTTGCATAGATTTATGTCTATTTCTGAAACCTTGACTTTTAATCTAGTTGTGCCTGTAATTTTGCAGTTTTCTCTTGTGGTAGGAATTTGTTGGTTTCTTAACTCTAATGTGTTAAATATTGTAATAATCATCATTCTTTCAAGTTTGTGTGGTGTCTATACAATCCTTTGTGATTGATTTATTATACAACTAAATGAACTTGTCACTGATGGATGTTGGGTGTTTTTACAGGATGCCGAAATGTTGATGCCATGAGTGCGTTTTATGTGTCGGGTGCTTCCTGTCACAAAGCAAATGTGGTAAGCTTTGAACTTAGTGAACTGACTGGATGCTTATTAATTCTGAAAATTAATGAAAATATCTGAAAACTAATGAATACGTGCTTTGTTAGTTTTTAATTCCTTGTTTGTTTTCTGGAATTTGATGGATTCTTGCTGAATGCTACTTGGAAATGGTAATATTTGGCCGTGTTTGGGTCAAAACAAAGTTTTGCAAGGTTTGGTACTGCTTCATTGTATTTTATTTACTTTTTCCAGAATTGAGATGGAGACTTTGGCTGCTGGAAATATGTTAAGACTGGCTGAAGAACAAAAGGTTTATTTATTTATTCATTTTTTCAATCTTAAGCTGATCAGCATTTAATGTATGATTGGTTACTTATATATGCATCACTTTTAGGTGTTTTCAATTTAATTTGTGACTAAATGATGAACACTTAAATATGCATGTTTAATAAGAGTTTAGTTCATCATATTGCATTAATAGTGTCATTAAATTCCTCAACTTAAGCATATTTGTAGCATTTACATCTTTAGAATTAATTTCTTTTAATTTTGGTTTTGTTACAGGTTCGGTAAAATGGGCATAACTCTCTATTTATATATCAGAATGATACAATTATTAATGTTTTGGAAAGCTGATTTAATTGTCTACAAGATTGGATTTCACAAGCATCATCAAATTCGGGCTCTTAGTGGACCAAAATTGGGCTTGAAGTGAACCCATCTACAGTCTCGGCCCAGTCTGACCAGGCCTCAGTATTTGGACCGTATCTCTCAAAATACGTATCCAAATTGTGCAAATCAATATGTTCTAGAAAGCTGAGAGAAATATCTACAACTTTCATGAAGACATGTGATTAAAATTCACAACATTTCGATGTCAAAATTGATGGTCAAAGTCGGTGCCTAATGATCCCAATTGTCAAAGATATTTACAACTAATATTTGACAATTATGCCCTTGTAATTTGACAAGTTTGCCCCTGGATGTATCTATAAATAGAGGTGCCTTGTGACCCATTAGGGCATCTTGGCCTTGGCTGGAACATTTTGGCTTTGGCTAGGATCTTGTATTGTGTTTTGTGTGTTTATGTTATTAATGAATTTCCTTTTTCTTGCATTTTATTTTCTTTCTATTATAATGTTCTTCTAATTTCTCTTTTGCTAAGGTGAAAGGGTGAAACCCTTGATATGAGAATAAGGATTCTCTAACCCTTAATATGTGCTTAATAATCTTAATCTTATAATGTTTATTCAATATGATTTATATTTAATTTCTTAATCAATCTTGACACCACTCGTAAAGTGGAGGTCTTGATCCATTGTCGACAATCCTTGGCACATCAAATGCTTGGATCCTTTCTAGATGATGTATGGTTCTTCCTTACCGACACGAATCTAGTTAGGAACCTTGATTTGTTGTAGACATATGATGATTGGCACATTGGATGCTTGAACCCATTTACAAGAAGTGGTATAAATATTGGTAATGAAACAAATATAATTCATATAACTAAAATGGGCTAATTATCCTTATTCGAAATATCAAGGGCGGATCCCCTAACCTTAGCCTTCATTATTATTGTGTTGATTTTTCTTGTGTGATTCTAATTTATTGTTTACAAACTTGTTCCTTATTTATATTCATTGATATTATCTTGCCATCTCTTTGAATCAATCATATCATATTTGCTTACCTTATAATTTGAGCGCTAAAATCCCCTTCCTCGTGGATCGACCCCGGTCTCACCGGGTTTTATTACTTCGACACTCCTATACTTGGGAGACAATCCTTTTTCGGATGTGTCAAGTTTTTGGCGCCGTTGCCGGGGAAGGTAAAAATTGGCGTGCAAAATTGTAAGTGTTCTCTTTTCTCATCTTAGATCTAAATTTTTTATTTTTTGTGTGTTCATCTTTTGCTCTCTTTTCTTCTCCCTTTCTTGCATGAAAATTTGGTCACGAACATCTAGTGGTAGACTTGTTAGAAAAACATCATCTTCCTTAGAAAACATGGCCAACAATCATGAAGAAATATTCACGGATGAAGGGGACAACCGTTCGCAACAAAATGATCAAAACCAACGAAGAACCCTCAGAGACTACATGAATCCGGTAAGGACTAGTGCACCATCTTGTGTAGTTTCTCCTCCAGATTCAATCCATTTCAATTTCAAACCAAGTTTTGTTCGACTTCTACCCACTTTTCATGGCCTTGACATGGAGAACCCATATTCCCACTTGAAACTCTTTGAAGAGGTATGTAGCTCCTACACTGACCCAAATTGTAGCATAAACACCATTAGATTAAAGCTTTTTCCTTTTTCTTTAAAAGATAAAGCTAGAACATGGCTACAAAATTTGAGGTCGAATTCCATCAGTTCATGGGATGAGATGAAACAACAATTTTTGAAAAAATTTTTTCCTACCCATAGAACAAATTCTCTTAAAAGACAAATTTCTGATTTCTCTCAGAAACAAGGGGAAACCCTTTACCAATGTTGGGATAGATATAAGGAACTACTTAATACCTGTCCTCACCATGGTTTCGAAACTTGGAGAATAGTTGCACACTTCTATGAAGGGTTAACACCTCAAGATAGGCAACTAGTAGAATTAATGTGTAGAGGAGAATTTAAAGAAAAAGACCCTGAGGAAGCACTTGACTTCCTAGATTCCTTAGCAGAAAAGCACAAAATTGGGACACTGCTGGCACCTATGAGGTACCAAGCAAGGCCCAAACCTCGACATCCAATAGAGGTATTTACAACCTTAGGGAAGACCATGACCTTCAAGCCAAATATGCATCCCTAGCTAGAAAAGTCAAGGCTTTAGAAATGAAAAAAAGTGGTCAATTGAATTCTATTCAAGAAAATGTCTGTAACATTTGTGATGACAATGACCATTCTACTGATAATTGTCCAACTTTGCCTGCCTTTAGGGAATGTCTCCATGAAGAAGCCAATGCCTTGAACACTTTCGAAAGGCCAAATCACAATCCATATTCACAAACCTACAATCCTGGTTGGAGAAATCATCCAAATTTTAGCTGGAAAAATGATAATCATGCACAATCTTCACAATTCCCTTTTCAAACACGACAAAATTTTCAAAATTCTCATGATCATGCATATGCTCCTCCTCCTAGGAATGACTTTGAAGAAACATTGCATTCATTCATTACAAAGCAAGAGACTTTCAATAGTCAAACTACTCAAACACTAGCAAATTTGTCAGAAACTCTTGCAAAATTTGCATCTACATGTAGCATCCAAGAGAAAGAAAAATTTCCTTCTCAAACATTGCAAAACCCCAAAGATCAATCTAACTCAAATGCAGGGAATTCAAATAACCATTATTTTGACCAAGCCAAGTCAGTCATGACCCTTCGCAATGGTAAGGTTGTTGAAAAACACATTCCTAATCCTTGTGAGAAAGAAGAAGAATCGATCTCTAAAGGACAGGAAGAGGCTGCCAACCCAACACCTAGCGAAGAAGAAACCAAATCCTCATCTGTGCCTCCATTTCCTCAAGCATTAGCTACACCAAAGAAGCCAACTCACAATTCTGAAATCTTTGAAATTTTCAAACAGGTAAAGGTCAACATTCCCTTGCTTGATGTGATCAAACAGGTACCTTCTTATGCAAAATTTTTGAAAGACTTATGCACTGTGAAAAGAAAATTGAATGTGAAAAAGAAGGCCTTTCTAGCTGAGCAAGTAAGTGCTATTCTTCAAAATAATAATACAGTGAAATATAAGGATCCAGGTTGTCCTACAATTTCATGTGTTATTGGAGACCATAAAATTGAACAAGCTTTACTTGATCTTGGTGCTAGTGTGAATTTGCTTCCATACTCGGTTTTTCAAAAACTCAATCTAGGTGAGTTAAAACCAACTTCTGTGACTCTTTTGCTTGCTGATAGATCAATTAAAGTACCAAGAGGAGTAGTAGAAGATGTGTTAGTTCAAGTCGATAAATTCATTTACCCAGTGGATTTTATCGTCTTGGACACACAACCAGTGGAAGTAAGCAATTCAATTCATGTTATTTTAGGGCGTCCATTTCTAGCTACTTCTAATGCTTTGATTAATTGCAGGAATGGAGTCATGAAGCTATCATTTGGGAACATGACATTGGAACTTAATGTTTTTAATATGTGCAAACAACCAAATGAAGAAGAAGATGAAATTGATGAAGGCCAATATAATTGAATCTATTGTGGAAGATCACATCCAAAAAGGGAGTTCTTCTGACCCTTTGGAAACTTATCTAGTGAATTCATTAGAATCAAGATGGAACTAGAGTCTGATCTTTCTGATATATGCTCTTTATTGGATTGTGCACAGGTGATGGAAAAAAGGCTCAAAATCAAGATTTGAAGAATTGGGGCAAATGAATGAAAGCAAGGAAGATGAAGCTCCCAAGCTAGAATTGAAGCCCTTACCTGAAGGACTGAAATATGCATATCTTGGGGGAGAATCAGACATATCCTTTGGTGGTTAATTTCTTCATCCTCACATGCGAGCAACAAGGTAAGTTGATAGAAGTGCTTAAAAGGCATAAAAATGCAATTGGGTGGACTTTAAAAGATATAAAAGCATTAACATGTAATTTGACACAATAGAAATACATTTAGAGGAAATGCCAAAACATCTCAACAACCTCAAGGAGATAAATCCACACATGAAAGAGGTATAGGGCTGAAGTTCCCAAACTACTTGATGTGGGAATTATCTATCCTATTCGGATAGTAAGTGGGTAAGCCCTACACAAGTAGTACCTAGAAATCTGGCATTACAGTGGTTAAAAATGAAAAGGGTGAATTATTGCCAACTCTTGTCTCATCTCGTTGGAGGATGTGCATTGATTATAGAAAATTAAATGCTGTCACTAAAAAAGACCATTTTCCCTTACCCTTTCTTGACCAAATTCCTGAAAGAGTAGCAGGAAACCCCTACTACTGCTTTCTTGATGGATACTCAGGCTACTATCAAATCCCCATTGCACTTGAAGACCAAGCAAAGACCACATTCACGTGCCCCTTTGGCACTTTTGCATTTAGGAGAATGCCTTTTGGACTTTGTAATGCCCCAGCCACTTTTGAAAGATGCATGTTAAGCATTTTTAGTGACATGGTTGAGCATTGTTTAGAAGTTTTCATGGATGATTTAACTGTCTTTGCGAAACTCTTTTGATAATTGTCTTGAAAATTAGGAAAAAGTCCTTAAAAAAGGTGTGTAGAAAAAAGGTCTTATTTTGAATTGAAAAAAATGTCATTATATGGTCACTTCAGGAATTGTTTTAGGTCATGTGGTGTCTTCTAAAAGAATTGAAGTGGATAAAGCAAAAGTGGAATTAATTTCCCATTTGCCTCCACCAAAAACAGTTAAAGAGGTTCGTTCATTATTAGGGCATGCTGGATTTTATAGGAGGTTCATAAGAAATTTCAGTGCTATATCTAAACCTCTTTGTAACCTCTTAATAAAAAGATACTTCCTTTGAATGGACTCAAGAATGTCAAAATGCCTTTGATACACTAATTAGACTTTTAACAACTGCTCCAATTATGCAATCTCCTGATTGGTCCTTGCCTTTTGAATTGATGTGTGATGCAAGTGACTATGCCGTTGGTCTGTCTGTAGGACAAAGAAAAGAAGGTAAGCCTTATGTAATATACTATGCCAAGTAGGACTTTAAATGATGCACAAATGAATTACACAAACAACTGAGAATGAACGATTGCAGTAGTATTTGCATTTGGACAAAATTTCTGATCTTATTTAATTGGCTCTCAACAAATAGTTACACGACCATGCAGATGTCTGTTTTTGGGAGATATTTAAGACTAAAACAGGATGCAAAACCTAGATTGATACGTGGATCTATGCTCCAAGAATTCAACATCACCATTAAAGGATAAGAAAGGAGCCGAAAATGTCGTTGCTGCTCATCTTTCAAGACTAACGACAGAGACATTAATTGAAACTTCACCTATCAATGATTCTTTTCCTGATGAATTTTTATTTTCCGGTGCTACTGTACCTTGGTTTGCTAACATTGTAAATTTTCTTGCGACAGGGAAAATGCCACCTCATGGAATGCTCAAGACAAAAGAAAATTTTTAACCAAGGTGAAAAATTTTTACTGGGATGACCCATATCTGTTCAAATATTGTCCAGACCAAATAATGAGAAGATGCATACCCGACAATGAGGTAAGTAGTGTCCTTAACTTTTGTCATTCTGAAGCATGTGGAGGACATTTTTCATCTAGAAAAACAGCTGCTAAGATCTTACAATGTGGATTTTAGTGGCCCACCTTATTTAAAGATGCACATGCATTTTGCAAAACGTGTGAAAATTGTCAAAAATTGGGATCTATTTCAAAAAGAAACATGATGTCGTTGAATCCCATTCTTGTCGTTGAAATCTTTGACTGTTGGGGTATTGATTTTATGGGACCCTGTCCACCGTCATTTGGTTTTGTGTACATCCTTGTTGCAGTAGACTATGTTTCAAAATGGGTCGAGGCAATTCCATGTCGAAACAATGATCACAAAACAGTTGTCAAATTCTTGAAAGAGAATATCTTGAGTAGATTTGGAATTCCTCGAGCCATTATTAGTGATGGGGGTACACATTTTGTAACAAACCATTTGAAACTTTAATGAAGAAATATGGAATAACCCATAAAATTTCTACACCTTATCACCCACAAACAAGTGGACAAGTTGAATTAGCTAATAGGGAGATAAAACAGATCTTAAAAAAAACGGTTAACCCAAATCGTAAAGATTGGTCTTTAAGACTTAGTGATGCACTTTGGGCTTACCGAACTGCCTTTAAAACATCATTGGGAATGTCTCCTTATAGAGTAGTTTATGGAAAACCTTGTCACTTGCCAGTGGAAATTGAACATAAAGCTCATTGGGCCATTAAAACATTTAACACAAACTTGAATGATGCTTGCAAGTTACGAAACTCCAACTGAGTGAACTTGAAGAAATCAGGAATGAGGCTTATGAAAATTCTAAAATCTACAAAGAAAAAATGAAGGTTTTTCATGACAAAATTATTGTTAGAAAATCTTTTGAACCTTCACAAAAAGTTCTTTTGTATGATTCAAGGTTGCATTTATTTCCTGGTAAACTTCGGTCACGTTGGACTGGGCCTTTCATTGTTAAAAATGTTTTCCCTCATGGAGCAGTTGAAATTGAGAACCCAAAGAATGGTCATGTGTTTCAAGTTAATGGACAACGGTTAAAACCATTCTTTGAAAATTTTGACCAAAATGAAGAGTCCATTGCTTTAGTATCCTTTTTAAGGATTGATTTTTCCCGGTCAAGTGGCGGATACAGTACTCCGTGACTATTAAAGTCGGTTTTTCAGTTCCCTAAAAACTATTGCTTGCATCCATTTTCTTTTCTTCTCTCTCATTTTCTTCACATGGATACCATTCTCTTAAAATTGCACAAACATTTTCCCCCTCTTCCTCAAAATGATTTGCTTAAAATTTATAAAGCTCGTGCAGAAAGACTAAGGTTGTTGATGCGTAAGGGTATTCCTGCTGATTTAAGATGGTTAATTGAAGCCAAGGTTCGATTCTCTTGTGAGTTTTCAGATAATCTTGTTTCCTATATGCCAGGTTTGGGAAAAAGCTCTTATGCCAAAAAGCGAAGAGCGAAAAGGTTACAAGTTTGTCACAGATGTGCAAGATGGACTTGTAACCAGCGTTGCCGCTCCTTGGGATATTTGTCTAACAATCGAGAGGATAAACTACGTTCATCAAGAATGGACTGAGTAAGGAGTCTTTGGATGATATCCGAACGACTCTTGGGGGACGCCTTGTGGACTTGTGCAATGTGAAATTTTTCAATTGTGGACACAATTCCGAGATGAGCAGGAACGCTATAGTCTTGGAAATCTGACTGAAAACGACCTTGTTTGCCAGTTTATAAGAAAACTGGATGGGAAGAATATCTCCAACTCATAGAAGGTGTTTTAAGTCATTTCTGGACGTAAAACCAGAGGAAGATGTGAGCCACAGTCACAACTACCTGTACATATGCATGCGTGCCATCATTTTTGAATTTTAATACATCATAGCTGTCATTTTGAATTTGTATCTTTTGTTTGACTTATGGCTGTCTTATTTCATCATCTTCTGACCTTTTTTGCATTATTGTCAACTTCTCAATAAACAATCGAGCGACCTAGATAGAATCATCATTAACATACCTTTTGGACACTCCCATAAATACCACATGTCTGTGTCTTATTTCACCATTAGACCTTTTTTTTGCATTATTGTCAACTTTTTCAACAAACAATCGAGCTACCTAGATAGATATCATCGTTAACATACCTTTTTGCACTCCATAAATACCACATGTCTTGTTCTCTTCTTCACACATAGTTAGAGAGTCACATAGACATGGAGGGAACTTCAAAACGTCGAATCCAAAGGATATGTGTATTCTGTGGATCTCGACCAGGTAAAAAGTGAAGAGTTCGTAGAAGTAGCGAATTATCTTGGTAGGCTACTGGCTGAAAGAAAGATTCATGTGGTTTATGGGGGAGGTAGCCTCGGGTTAATGGGTTGTGTGTCAACAGCTGCACATGTAGGGGGTACTCAAGTTTTAGAAGTTATTCCTAAAGCTTTGGCTGTAGAAAGTATTGTTGGAAAAACGGTTGGGAAGGAGTTACAGGTCTCCTCTATGCATGAACGCATGGCACATATGCTCATCAATTCAGATGCCTTTATTGCTTTACCAGGTGGCTTTGGCACTCTTAAAGAAATTTTTCAAATTGCCTCTTGGGCCCAACTGAATCTCCATAAAAACCCATAGGTTTGTTGAATTGTCATAAAACTTTCTTTGATCCTTTGATAATGTTTTGTTGATGCAGCTGTGGAACAGAATTTTATCCCTCATTAAGCCGAGAAAGATCCTTATTTTTCTGCCACTTCTGCTGGTGATGCTACTTGACAAACAAATTACAAGAAGTTGAGTATGAACCTGACCCAGCTAGTACTCAAATTAATTGGGCAGGAGGGCAAAACAAAAAGTGCAAATTGGATTTGAATCTCCGCTTGTAATTTTTTTTTTCTTCTTGTCCTTTATTTTATTTTTTTTATTTTTAGCATGTTATTTTATGAGTCTTTCAGGTCATCTCTCTTGAATAACAGAAGCTTCAGGTAATGTCTCCTATACTTTATCTCTCTACATTTAAACATTGAGGACAATGTTTCATTTGGTTGGGGGGGAAGGATAGTAGACATAAGTGTGTCTTGAAATTTTATTTTTTCTTGCAAAAAAAAAAAAAAGCGAGTTAGTAATTAGATTCAGAGTGCGGTGTAAGGAGTTCAAATCCTCTTGAGACGCATTCTGGGTTAGGAATGGCAGAGTAGGGAGGGCCAGTTTGAACTCTTGAAACCCATTCTAACCAATTTGTCATTTTATTTTGATCTTGTGAACTCATTTTAGCTAACTTGATATTATTTAGTCTTGATTTTTGAATTTTATAACAAGGAGGTCTTATTCATTTCACTTTGAATTATTCAAATCTATGAACTCTCACAACCTTATCATTTAATAAATTGTGTGCTTATGTACTCATTAAGCAAGTATTCATGAACCTTTCTTCACACACACACACATACCTTGATGTATGAATGTGGGTGGCAAAATGAAATATTGCAATATTTGAGTTCTTTTGTTTTGTTTAGGATAACAACAAAAGGAAGGGGAAAGTTAAAAAAAATGAAAAAAATGAAAAATGAAAGAAAAAAAACAAAAAAAAGAAAAGCAATTGTGGATAAAGTTTGGTCTCGTAGCCTCCTTAATTCGAGCAATTAAGCCCGAGGGGTGCCTTAACACCTAATACCCTAAGACCAACTGGTTTGGGAGCTATTGGCCCAAAGCTCGCTACATGGATTAAGGAGAAAGCTTAATGGGATTGAACATTGCACTATCCACAAGTTTCTAAGCAAAAATAAAGCATCGGCAACCCGAGTCGTTAAGCTCGAAGGGGTGTCTTAACACCTAATGCCCTAAGGCCAACTGGTCTGGGAGTCATTAGCCTAGGCTCGCTACATGGGTTAAAGATGCATTCTTTCAAAAAAAAAAAGAGAAACAAAAAAGAAAAAGAGAAAAAAATGTTTAAAATGAATGATATCCCCTACCTAAGTTGTTAGCCTTAACAAATACTAGAACCGATATGGCTTCTTTCTAATAAGCCCCATAGTCATGTGTCAATTGAGCACAAAAGAAGGTTTGTGGATATCTTGACTGAAGGGTACGTGAGTCATTTAAAAAAAAAATCAGTTGAGAGTTTGTTTATTTGGATAAAATCAAGGAAAGTGCAATAATGAACACCTTGGATGTAAAATTCTATAAATCACTTCTAAATAATAACGCTTTAATTGCTAGGGACTAGCAATAAGCTAGTTGGGTGGTGTGATGAACACTTAAATATGCATGTTTAATAAGAGTTTAGTTCATCATATTGCATTAATAGTGTCATTAAATTCCTCAACTTAAGCATATTTGTAGCATTTGCAACTTTGGAATTAATTTCTCTTAATTTTGGTTTTGTTACAGGTTCGGTAAAATGGGCATAACTCTCTATTTATAGATCAGAATGGTGCAATTCTTAATGTTTTGGAAAGCTGATTTAATTGTCTACAAGATTGCATTCACAAGCATCATCAAATTCTGGCTCTTATTGGACCAAAATTGGGCTTGAAGTGAACCCATCTACAGTCTCGACCCAATCTGACCAGGCCTCAGTATTTGGACCGTATCTCTCAAAATACGTATCCAAATTGTGTAAATCAATATGTTCTAGAAAGCTGAGAGAAATATCTACAACTTTCATGAAGACATGTGATTAAAATTCACAACATTTCGATGTCAAAATTGATGGTCAAAGTCGGTGCCTAATGATCCCAATTGTCAAAGATATTTACAACTAATATTTGACAATTATGCCCTTGTAATTTGACAAGTTTGCCCCTGGATGTATCTATAAATAGAGGTGCCTTGTGACCCATTAGGGCATCTTGGCCTTGGCTGGAACATTTTGGCTTTGGCTAGGATCTTGTATTGTTTTGTGTGTTTATGTTATTAATGAATTTTCTTTTTCTTGCATTTTATTTTCTTTCTCCTATAATGTCTTTCTAATTTCTCTTTTGCTAAGGTGAAAGGGTGAAACCCTTGATATGAGAATAGGGATTCTCTAACCCTTAATATGTGCTTAATAATCTTAATCTTATAATGTTTATTCAATATGATTTATATTTAATTTCTTAATCAATCTTGACACCACTCGTAAAGTGGAGGTCTTGATCCATTGTCGACAATCCTTGGCACATCAAATGCTTGGATCTTTCTAGATGATGTATGGTTCTTCCTTACCGACACGAATCTAGTTAGGAACCTTGATTTGTTGTAGACATATGGTGATTGGCACATTGGATGCTTGAACCCATTTACAAGAAGTGGTATAAATATTGGTAACGAAACAAATATAATTCATATAACTAAAATGGGTTAATTATCCTTATTTGAAATATCAAGGGCGGATCCCCTAACCTTAGCCTTCATTGTTATTGTGTTAATTCCTCTTGTATTTTAATTATTCTATTGTTTATGAACTTTTTATTTTATTTACTATGGTAGGTTCTACCACCTTATGAAATTGTTCTTTAATTTACTATGGTTGGTTATACCACCTATTTCCATGGATGGTTTTACCTCCTCTTGCTTTTTGTTTTATATTTGAATGGTCGGTAATACCACCTACCATCTTACATACTTGTTGATATTATCATGTCACCTCTTTGAATCATCCATATCACATTTGTTTAGCTTATAATTTGTAACGCTTAAATTCCCTTCCTCGTGGATCGACCCCGGTCTCACCGGGTTTTATTACTGCGACACTCCTATACTTAGGAGACAATCCTTTTTCGGATGTGTCATGCATCCCTAGGAGGGAGCAAAGTACTCGGCATTATCCCTAAACCATTAGCTATACGAGATATCGTAGGCAATACAATCGGGGAAGAGTTACAGGTCTCTAGCATGCATGAGCGTATTGCACATATGGTTGTTAAGTCCGATGCATTTATAGCTTTGCCTGGTGGTTATGGTACATTAGAGGAGATATTTCAAATCACCTCTTGGGCACAGCTAAACATCCATCGGAAACCCATTGGTTTGTTAAATGTCAATAATTTTTTTGATGGTTTGTTGTCTTTTCTTGATCAAGCTGTAGAAAAAAATTTTATCTCACCATCAGCGAGGCAAATCCTTGTTACAGCTTCAACGGCAGGGGAGTTAATTGACAAATACAAGAATTCGTCTATTCGCCTGATCCAACAACAGCTCGGATTGATTGGTTTGGAGAAGGCAATAAGAGGCGTAAACTGGATTTAACTCTCCATCTGTAATCTCTATCAGCTGGTTTGCTTTGTTTTCGTTTGCTTTCTTTTTATTGTGTTTATTTGAGTTTTTTTTGTGTCATTTCTTTTTGAGTTTTTTCAGGTTGTTTCTTTTGTCCCAGGTAATATTTTCTAATCTTGGTTTTTAGAGTGGTGGCTTAAAAAGTGTAAGTCCTCTTGAAACGCATTTTGGATCTCTTTAATCCATAATGGCTGAATAAGGAGGCTAACTTCTAAACTTTTTTGACCCATTCTAACTTACTTGTTTTTGTTTGCTGGTTTGTTGGACTTTGTTATTTTATTAGTAAGTTTGGTTTCATGTAATTTAGAGTTTTTATGTGTTGTCTTTATTAGTTTCGATTCAAAAAGAGAAATTTGTGGAAAACAACTTGAGAATGACAGAATATGGGGTTTCTTGAACCCTTGACACGCATTCTCTCCAAATAAATCTGTAGTTTGTTTATTTCATGTTGTTTGAAGTGTCTTGTTTTTCGTTTTGTTCTTTCATAATAAAGGTATATAGGCTGGAAACCTTAAGTCTGCGGGCTACTGGTCCTAAGGATTGTTGAAATATACAATCTTGACTCAGGTGTAACAACGCCACGTACCTCTTTTCTTGCATTTTGTGGGTCGATGATAAGATAATGATTGAATTAAGAATAACTCTTGGAAAATGATAAATGATGCATGGATCTGTGTGCTTGAAATGTTTATTGGTTTTCGCTTTGCTTTTGATTCCTTGCACAACATTGAGCACTGAGCTATTATCACTGAGTTATTTGTTCACTTAGAGAAAGTTTATGTAATTTAAGTGTTTCTTCAGATTTCAATGAATTCTAGAACTTGTTTGATGGTCACTCGAGGCGAAATCCTAGACTGTGCAACATTGGGGAAATGATTTAGGCCATCTTTGGACCGTTTGAGCCTTAATAGCCAACCTTGACTGAAATTGATCCCTAGTTACCCCTTTGAGCCTCTGTAAGCTTTTTTCTTTGTTAACTCACTAAAAGATTTCCTAACCTTAAATGAATTTGTTCCAAACAGTTTATCCCTTACCTACGAGCATGTAGATCATTCACAATTAAATTCTGAGCTATGTTCTGGTTTTGGGAAGTTAGAGGAGGTTGGGATGTGTCATGAGTAATGCAAGTAAGTTCTATTATGTTTATAAAAAAAAAGAAAAAAAGAAAAAAAAGCCAATATGTACTTATCGTCCACGTACTTACACATTGAGGACAATGTGTTGTTTAAGTGTGGGGGAGGGGAAGTGTAATAAAAAAAAGAAAAAAAAGAAAAAAAAAAAGAACAAAAGAAGAAGAATAAGAGATCTATACCCTTAAGTGTTCTTAAAAAGAATGAAACAACAAAGTGTGGGGGTGTAGTTTTCTTTTGTTTTCTGCAAAAAAAAAAAAAAAAAGATTGAGTGTTCTAAATAAGTTTGGGGGAGTAACCTGGTGAATTGAAATGAAGTTATGTTGTAGGGTTGAGCTCTACATAGTATTGAATGATTTATGTGTTTGTGGGTGATTTGAGCCAAATTATTATCATTTATCATACCTTCACCCAAGCCAAACATTACAAGCTTAATAAAGTCCTACTTGATCCTTGGTGTTGTGTATGTCTACATTAGAGGAGAGTGACTTGAAAAGCAGGCCTATAGAGTTCATTATTACACACATCTTTAATATTAAATATGATTCATTTTTATGCATAAACTCATCCGAGTTACAAGTGATTAAGTGAGAATGACTCTACACACACACACGTGAGGAATTGAAATGAAGCAAAACTAATCTTTGAGATAAAATTCTTGATCAAGTGCATTATTTTGAAGTTTTCCTTGGGTTATAATTAAGTACAATCTTTGAGGTCTATTTGCAAGATGAAGTATTTGTGTGTTTTAATTTTTTGTTGATTCTGTTTCGGTTTAGTTTTATTTCACATTGTCGTAGTTGCTCGAGGACAAGCAAAGTCTAAGTGTGGGGGAATTTGATAAGTGTCTATTTATATATCACTTTCATATCAATTTATCCATGTTTCGTTGCTATATTCCTTGGTATTTTTATGTTTTTGTGTGGTTTTGATGTTTGTAGGAGTTTTGGAGCAACTTGCACAAAAATGGAGTAAAACCCTTCATTTTCACCTCTGCTAGTCAACCATCTTCTCGGATTTAATTGTATTGATATACAATGAACCCGATGACATATCATATACCGTTGAAAAGCTCTCGAAGTCTACTTTTTGGAGAAATTTACGGTTTATGAATCCATTCAGTGTACCAAAGTTGTAATCAAAACAGTGTGAGAAGTGTAGAAATGTAATTCCACACTTCACTGTAGCATGTATAATACGGGACACTGTAGCACGTTACTGTAGCAGAGTATTTAAACACATTTTAGGGTTTTATTTTCATAACTTGAAGAGGGGAGAACGTGGTAGAGGCTGCAGCTCTGGAATTCTTTCATCTCTTGGAGTTCTTGAAGGAAAAAGGAAGCTTGGAAAGAGGAAGAACTACAATCCAAAGAGAATTACATCAAATTTGCTAAGTTTTTCCCTTCCCTTTCATTTTCTGGAATGTCTCCATGTTGTATTGTATTTACCACGTTCTTAAACATGTGTAACTGAATCTGAATTGGTTGAGGGTGATTTCAAAGCCCTTGATATGGTTTTTGTAAGTTGATTGTGCAAGAAGTTGTTATCCAATTCTCTAATTGAAGTTGCTTGTATTTTCCCATGTTTAATGCTTATGATTGCTTGCTGGATTGTATTTGGGTGGCCAACTGAATATAATCTGGATATTGTCTATTGCTAGACTAGAAATCTTGATCCGTAATTGTCTTGAATTTCTAATCCTTAGTAGCAAAATTGTGATCAGAGATTGCAATTGGAGAATACAACCTAAGTTAAATAATCCGAGCTTGTGTGTTTATTGCTTAGATCAACCTATCTTTCTTATCGTAATGCATCCATTGAATTAAATTTAGAGAGCTTGTTCTAGGTTGTTTAATGGATAGAGATTAAATAAAGAGCCTGTTTTATTTAACAACAAAGTAAGGAAAGATTGGGATAACAGAGCTTGTTGTTATCTACGGTTGATAATTTCAATGGTGTAATTGGATGACAATTCTATGATTAATTAGCAAATCCATATCTTGTGGCAGAGAAGGATCCCTTAACCAGGTTTCTCTCATTGAGTTTTCACTCAAATTAACTTTCTGTTTTGTTATTCTTTACTTGCATTAATATTTCATCTAGTTAATCAATCAACAAAACCCCCCTCATTTAGTCTATTGTTGCTTTCGAATAACAAATTCAATTAGAATCAATCCTCGTGGGAACGATATCTTACTCATCACTTTATTACTTGTGCGACTAGTATACTTGCTAGTTTCGAACGCATCAGATTCTAATCATGAAAACATAATTCTAAGGCATTCGTAAAGAAAATAAACTCTTAATCATGCTTCTAGGTAAAGGAGAGAAAGATAACTTGCCTTGGCATATATTTCTACCTTGCAAAACAAACGAGGGTTAAAACAATTCATAATAACTGTAAAAATGCTTCTAAGCATTAAAATAAATCCTAATAATGCTCATTCTAAGTATAATAAAATCAAGGCATGCTTAATTCTACGCAAGAAAAATAAATAAGAAAAGAGGAGGGAGAAGAGAAGGCTCTCAAGACGTATCCTTTCTGGGTTCAAAGCAATAGAATTCCTAGAAAAACTTTAAACTAAAAAAAGACTACTTGATTTCTCAAGTATGTCTTCAAGAGGGAGAAGAGAGGACTTCAGTGTGCCTTGAAAAGTGAGGAGAGGGCTTTTTTTTTTTTTTTTTTACTGGAGGGTTAAGGTTGAAAATGGTATCAGAAAAGAAAAAAGGAAGGTTTTAATTGAAATTTTCCAAATATACAACGGGAACAGCTGGCATTATATTTGGATTAGTAGGCCTGCTGTTTCCCCTATATATTTGAAAATTTTCAATTAAACCTATGGGAGCACCACTAGCCAGTAGTGGGACAACCGATCGGTTAGGGGTGGACTACTCACGGGTTGTCACCGACCAAACTGTTAAGCTTTGCATTTTTTTCAATGTAGTCTCTTCTGACCTTCAATTGTTTAATCACATGTAACTCTTTCAATTCGATTTATATTCACAATCTATAAAATTTTGTGAAATCCATAGGTTCACAACGGTATGTAACTCATCATCAGATTCCTTCTGAACTAATTTTTGCGATTTTTCAAAGTCATAGTTTTTAAAGCTTTGGATCGGTTTTTTCCCCAACTCTCTACTTTTTCCTTTGATGGGCATTTTGGTCGTTTCTTTTGCTCTTCGTTCATCATCGAGCCCTAAAACTCAAGTGTTTGCGAGGTATTAATGGATTGTGTTTAGATAGGGGGTATGCGGGTATACAAAATTTTTGGTTGGGGGAGAAGCGACACTCGCGCGTGTGGTTTATTCACGTGTGCATGACACATATGAGCACACACGTGTGTCCGTCACACCCGTGTACCTCCATGGGTATAAGACTCTACCTTCTCTTCTCTCATTGCATTTGTGATGAGGAATGGGTCCTACATCAATTTGCACTCCAATTTCTTGGTCTTCTCTCTCTCTCACTCTCTCTCTCTCACTCTCTGTGTGTGTCTCTCTCTCTTTCTCTAAGCTTTAGCCTTTCTCTTTAAAAAACTTTCGTCATAGGCTTCTTGCTCAACATTTCTTTGAGGTTCAAGCCAGTGCCTTGAGGGTGCACCACTGAAGAATGATCACGACATTCTTCATGATTTGGATGGCCACACTCACACCTAGATGAGTTCTTTATCCTAGATTTCATTGTCTTCACTGTTTTGTTCCACTACTATTGCATCATTTTATCACTTTGTCACGCTTATCTTTGCTATTGTCTTGGAGGCTTTTGATTCTTTACCGCTTTGCTTGTTTTTGCTGCCTTTTTGTTTTGCTACTCTTGCTGTTTTGTTACTACCTTGTTGTTTTTGCTATTTTTCTATTTTTGTTGTTTCTTCATTTTGCTGATGTATTGTTTCATCGTTGCTTTGTTGTTATCTTTTTTCTTAGACTTTTGTTAGTGCATGACTATCTTGGCAATTGTGGTCATGCTGTTGATTTTCCTACTTTGGATTGGGGTCTCCCTTTTTCTCTTTTCATCAAGAGGGCATCACTTACCACTGCAACAATTCTTATAACAGTGCCTACAATTGGTATGATAACATTAAGAGTCTAATTGTTTTATAGGGGATCAGAGAGACCAGCTTTGAACCGTTGGTTAGTGTGCTTCTGCCACAGTCTCTGCATATTGGTATGTAGGTGGTGATAGCTTTATTGAGTAGATGCATAGATACCACCCACGCCTTCCATCTTCCTATTGGTGAGATGAATATCACACCACTTGATTTTTTAGCACTGATGGGTGTCTTATTTATAGGAGATGCAGTCCCATTCAACTGTTGCTTGGTTCCTATTAAAAGGCATAGTTCGATAGTTAGGAGGCTTTTGGGCATGTGCCCTCCACAAAAGACTCCCATGCAGGTATTCTATGAGCCGCTAAAGAGGTTTTGGATTGATCGGGATGACATCTACGATGAGGAGGTGGAGCAGTATACCATGAGCTTTTTCTTTTACTTGTTGAGTAGCACTTTCTTGGCCGATACATCGAACACTTACATGGTGTACTTGCTTCCCCCTTTAAAAGATCTAGACCTTGTTCCCACCTATAATTGGGGGGCCCTATCTTTATCGTACATTTACTATTATTTAGATCGGTGTGCCAACATCGACAGATCATTGGTGGTTTCTCATGCATGGTCAAGGTAAGTGTCTTCTTTTTATTGTCATCATTCCTTTATGCTTTTGCTTTCACTTTGACCATCTTTTGATACTGTTACGTAGTTATACGCTTATGAGATGGGCATATTTCCTTCTTCTATCATGAAGGATCCTCGTAAGGGATATCCTCGCATCGGTACTGAACCGATGCACGCACCAAGGTGGAGGACTTGTACCTGCTTGACATGGCTTTCCGATGCGTCCTCACTCTTACCTAGGATAGAGTAAACTTTATATGCTATAGAGGTTTGTTTTAATCATCTCCATCAATGCACATTAATATCTACTTTTCTCTTTTTTTTTTTTTTTTTACAGGTGAATGCCAATCCTTGGGTAGACACTACAACGAGTATGTGGGATGATGCAATGCATCAGCCATATTACCTTTCTAACAACCGATTGCTTTTGGTTGGTGTCGACACACGTATGTGGTATCTTGGAGAGCATATGGTGAACTAGCATTTTGGTCCCTTGATGCGTGGCATTTCTCCTACTCCACCAACTGAGATGTTTAATGTGGCTGATTGGATAGAGGGATAATTAAGGTCTTCTCTGTTGGGATCTATTTTGTTGGGTTTGCCTTCCCTCTGCTAATTTGTTCCTATCTCGAGTGGCTTTCTCTTTTCCTTTTTCTTACCACAAGAAATGTGCTCTTCCCCTTAAGGCTCTTGTTTTGCATCCTTCCTCCAATACTTCAGCCTGTGCCAACCAACCATCATCGAGCCAACCTTCGTCCAGTCGTCCATCATCTAGCCACTAATCTTTGAGGCAGCATCTAAATAGGTCACATAGAGTTGCTTCTTCAGGTGTTACGAGCAGTGCTGATATTGCACCTCTTAGGATAGTCATTGGTGACTTGGCTTATCCTTACAAGCACTAAATGCTCAAGCTAAGGTTGCTCAGCAAGATCAGAGAATTGCTGAGTTGGAGAGGAGGCTTTCTGAGTTGGAGGTACAGAGGGCGAACCTTTACTAGTTCCTCTGCACAAATAAGGATGTGGGCAACGAAAGTGAGGATGATGCCTAGGATGATGTGTGAGGCACATGTGTGCATGTGTAGTTCATGCACAGGCATGTGTGGAAGCAAGCTATGCATGTCTCTTTTTTTTTTTTTAGTTATGTAAAAGGCCTTTGTGGCCATTTCTCACCCATTTTGCACCGTCTTCTCATTTTTTTAGTTTTTCAACTTTTCTCTCTGACACCTTTTCTCCTTTTAGAATCAACCCTCTCTCCTTACATGAACGACGCTAGCTTGAAGCTCCTTCAACCCATTTTCAAGTCTTTGAAGGATTTGGAGTGGAGACTATTAGAATTGAGCAGGCTTCATGGCTTGAGCTATCTAAAGTAGGTAAACTCGACCTTCCTTTTTGGTATGTATTTGTAACACTGGATTTTTGAGGTCGATGATGAAACATGAAGGTATGTTAAGCAGTGTGGAATGGACGAATCAACCATGAATGGAATGAAAGGTATGGCAAGTTAAAAGACCAAAAACTTAGAAAACTGACACCCAACTATGAAACATCATAGAAATTAATCTAGAAAGAATCTGGTGATGAGTCATGTACCCTTGTGAAGCTCCGGATGTCTAGTTTCTATAGAAATTTACATATTGCAAATCATAGTTTTTTTTAACAAAAAGTTATAGTCAATAAAACACAACTGACTTAGGATGTACTATTCACCTGATGGCATTATGCACTGTTGGTGGTATTGTTCACTATCGATCGGTATTGTTCACCAATACTGTTCATTAAAATCCCACATTGGTTTTTTTTATCAATTTTTCGCTCGAAATGAAGCCTATGTAAGTACACCTTTGGCACACTTCTCAAGGCATCGAGAAATCTTCTTTTCTTCCTCTTAAAGACACACTTGGGAATTCAAGGAGTCTTTTCCCATCTAATATTTTTTGAGACATTCTATTGCTCTAAACTCGAAAGGGGTACATCTTGAGAGCAGTTCTTTCTTCTCTCCTCTCTTTCTCTTTATTTTTATTTATTTAGAATAAACATGCTAGGTTTTATTTTGGTTCGAATAAGCATGATTAGGTTTTATTTTAATGCTTAGAAGCATGCCTAGGATTATTATGAATCGTTTCAATCCTTTTTTGTTATGTAAGATGGAAATATCTATCAAGGTAAGTCCCCTTGCCCTCCTTTTATTATAACCATGTTCGGGAGTTTTTTTTTTTTTTTACGAATGCTTAGAATCAGGCAAGAATTGCCTTGGTTGGTTGGAATTGCCATGATTACTTTGATTGATTGAATTAGATTTGATTGCCATGAATTAGGCTAGAAAATGCCACGATTTGCCATGATTGATTTAATTAAGCTATAATTGCCACATTTAGAATTGTTAGAATCAAATGCTATAATTGCCAAGATTAGGTAGAATTTTCATGATAGAATAATCAAATTAGGTATAAGCACCATGATTTTCGTTTATGGCTTTGTTTAGACTTTTTATTGATTTATAATGAATGTATGTATGAATATACTCTGATAAGAAATATAAATTAAATAATTGTATGATGTCATGTGGTGGTGGACTCATATTGATGGTGAGGGAACATCGTTAATTGTTCTTCTTGCCTTGTCAAATAACCACCTCGTCTAACCCAAGCTATGACGGCTTCAAAACAAAGGTGTTAATGTCATGCATGCATGCATGTATGCATGATATGATGCATGCTCATACAAGGACATGGACACACTTTCAACTTTCCAACCTCATTTCTCTCACGCATGTAAGGTCAAGTCTCTTTTCCTAGGATTTTTTGCTTCATTCAAAAGACATTATCATGGGATGTGGGAATGCGAAATTCTCTCTTCTATTTCTAGCATTCATGTTGATGTTTGAATTCTCCATGATTATCATAACATGGCTTCTAAATGTCATGATAACCTTAACTTGTGGCACATGCCCCTATTTTTTTCTTATAGGTGACTTGACATGTAGCATCCATTCATGGTTCCATGAGGTTTGAGTTGATGTTATTCTACTCATACAAAATTTACATCCATAGACATGCAATTCAACATGGGCTTTGGATATTCATCTTATTGGAAATTTCTTGGGCTTAAGTTTTAAGGGTCTAATAGTCTGGGCTCCTTCGAGTGAGAGATGTCCTTTTGGGCCAATCTCTTTTTGGACCAATTTAATGGTACGTGCTAAGGTGGTGACACCAACATAAGTCATCTAGAGGTTGAATGGAGCCAAAGACTTCTCATGCTAACGTCACTTTTTATATCAACACAGGGTATTAAAATTTGGTATCCCCATCAGAATCAACTTCTCTTATCCCTAGGGGAGTTGCCATTGTGAATGGGGCTTTCATCCTGCTAGAGTGTTTGCGATCATGAAACTATGTCAAAGCCTCTTTCAAGACTTAAGGGAACACAAACGAACTCTGAGCACGTTTGGAGAATGGAGTCGCCACCCAATTCTTCAATTGGGAATGAATAGGGGCAATCTGATCCCTTGCTTCAGGACCTAAATTACCATTATCCCTTTAAAGATGGGTTAGGTACAAGTCACTCGATCTACCTAGATCCAGATCCGGCCTTTACAAGGGAATACCGAATAGGAATAGCTCGTGTTGTTACTTAGTCTGGTTAAGTAGTTGATTTTTATGTACACATTCCATTTATATATTCTTTAAGACATATGAGGTGATTATTCAATCAATAACGATTATATAAACATCCATAGAAAGAGGAGGAAGAATAGATTACACTGCCTTCAAACATAGGGGGAAGGAAAGAGGATTACATTGCTTCATTCTTCAACAATAAAATAAATTCTATTTCTAACACTTCATATATTCATTCATTAATTCATATGAATTATAACATAGTCATGTAAATTACATTTTCAATATAATCAATCAATGCTAGATTTGATAAATACGGAATTCCTCACCACCATATATGAGTCTATTCCATATTTATCAAACCTCTATATGCATAGTTATACATACATCTGTCATTCTTAGTGATGGTCTCTAACCATCAATATGAGTTCACCATCACATCATGGCATTATTCTAATCATAGTGTATCAATGGTACATTCATAAATCAATTAAACAAAGCCATAATATAGAATGATGGCACTTCTACCTAGATTTGATAATTCTATCATGGCATTTTACTTATTGCATTCAACGATAAAATAATAATTATTACCTATTCTATGCTATTTCATGGCGTTCATTAAAGCAAATATAAGTATTTCTTAGCATGATTTCAATCATGTGCTCCTAAGCATGATTCCAAGCATGTGCTCCAAAGCATATTTCTAAGCATTTATGAAGAAAATTAAATTCTTAAATATGTTTATAGATAAAAGAGGGATAACAAACTTACCTTGACACGCTTATTCATCTCGCAAAACAAATAAGGGTTAAAACAATTCATAATAACCCTAGTGTGCTTCTAAGCATAAAAATAAATCCTAAACATGCTTATTCTTCCCATAAATAAACCTAAACATGCTTAATCTAAACAAGAAAAATAAAGAAGAAAATATGGGAGATAAGACAAAACTGCTCTCAAGACGTACCCTTTCCAGGTTTAGATTTATATAAAATGCCTGAAAATATTAAACTAGAAAGGAATCCTTAGAATTCTCACAAGTGTGTCCTAAAGAGAGAGAGAGAGAGAGAGAGGGGATTTCTAGATGCCCTAGGAAGTGTAGCCAAGGTGTGCTTGTACAGGCTTTTCTTGGAGTGAAAATGTGATAAAAACCAATGTGGCATTTGGATAAGTAGTACTTAGAATAGTGCTAGCTACCGACAACCCTTCCTATTTTATAATTTTGCAATGCAGTCTATTCTAACCTTTGTCTATTCAATCGCTCATAACTTTTTGAGTTCAACAGCAATTTGTAATCCATAAATTTGTACGAAAATTAGACAATCGTAGCTTCGTAAAGGTATATAACTCACCATCAGATTCTTCCTGGATTATTTTTTGTGATTTTTTGAAGTCATACATCAGTTTTTAAGACCTTTCACCAACTCCACCTCACCAATTCTTTCTTGGCCTCCAAGGGCATTTTGGTCATTTTCTCTGCTCAACATTCATCTTCATTCCTTCATCAAGCCTACAAAATTTAGTATCTATAGTGTGGGAGGAACAAAGTTGTAAGGATGAAACGTGTCTATGCCTTTGTATGAGCATGCATCGTATTATGCATACATGCATGCATGTATGGCATTAACATGTATGGCATTAACACCTTTGTTTTGCCACCATCATAGCTTGGGTTAGATGAGTTGGACATTTGATAGGACAAGAGGAACCAATTGACAAAATGGCAGCACCTAAAAACAACAGTGCTGAAATGGCTCAAGTGAACAACAAAGCCCAAGTCATTAAAGCTTCATGGAATGGGCTCAACCACTTGAACCAATCACCGCTCAAGGATAATGGTGATGGTGATGGTGAGAATAGCCAAGGCAGAAATAGGGGGCAAAGGCCTATCAACCATGAAGAACCTAAGTCGATCAAGCAGTTGGCCAAGGACATGGAGGATGTCTAATCTCTCTTAAAGAAGAAGGGGCTGAAAGGGGTCAAGGGCTTAGATGACATTTTGCTTATAAGAGACCAAGATTTGCCTCCAAAGTTTTGCTTGCCAGACTTACCCAAGTTCAATGGAGAGGGCAACCCAAAAACATATTTGAGGTAGTATGTGGCCATCATGGCTACCACTCCTTTGACGAAGGAGCACATCTTGAAATACTTGATGCTATCTTTATAAGACGATACGATGGCATGGTATCATGACCTTATGAAGAGAGTTTGAGAAGATTGGGAGAAGCTTTTCCAACAACTTGTGGAACAATACTGTCACATTACTTAATTGGAGGTAATGTTAAGAGATTTGGAGACAATGAGACAAAAGCCTAACGAGACTTTCTTAGAATATCTTGTCTGTTGGAGGGCCAAGGCTGCCAAGATAAACTCCAAGCCTGTGAAGAGGACCAGGTTTGCGTGGTGATCAATAGGGTCCATAGCTTCATCAATGATGGACTAACAGGTTTCCTTAGCAAAACATTCAAAGACTTGTATGGCTCAGGTATTCAAATAAAAGAGTTGGAATCCAGACAGAAGAGAAGTAACATAACTACCCTCGAAGAAGTCAAGGGTAGTATCACCAAACTAGTGGGTCGAGCACGAAGCATCTAAAAGTGAAGGTAGTTGCCCTATAAAAAAGATTTAGTCATTTGGGGAGGCCACTTTCCAAAGTCTTTATAAGGTTAAGAGCCGAAGGAATCTTACAGCCATTGCCACTAGGAGAGCTTCCAAATCCACTACCAAGGAATTGGAGGCAGCATGAGAAATGTGAGTTCCATCAAGTAACTGATCACAAGACTGATGATTGCACTCGCCTTCGTCATAAGATCCAAGATTTGATCGGCAAGGATCAGATTCGTGACCCAGAGACATATGAGACCACCATAAGGAGAAACCCATTGCCCAATTACAATCAAGTGCCTCCTCCATTGATCGATATCATTGGATGGGGCTTGACTGAAAAGCAAGTCATGAATTCCTTCAAGGAAACTAGATCGACCAAGGCAGAGAGAGCCAAGAGAAGGGATAAGTCCAAGATAGAGCAAATCGCTAGGAAGGTAGTCTCGAAGAAGAAGCCCAAGTTTGAGGAACCTAAAGAAAAAGAGCCCAAGGAGATCATTGAGAGGATGGGAGACGAGCCCATTCCTTTAGTAGCTAGGATTCACACCAAGAAGGGTGGATGGACTAATATTGTAGTGAAGGGAGTCAAGCAAAGCTTAGAACTAATTTATTAGAAGAAGAGGAGCCACAATAAGAGGAAGAAAAAGAAGTGACATTCGCTAAAAGGAAGTCCACACCATAAAGTGCCTTTGCCAAGAAGTGGATGGCTAGAAAAGGGGCTAGAAAAGGCCCACCATCTAGAAGACTCAAGCTGAAAAAGGGTAGTGAAGCTAATAAAGGGAGACGAGATAGGAGTGTTATAAGAAGAGAGAATTTGCCTAGAAGGTGTAAGGAAGTGAGAGTTATAGGGATTTGGGATGATATCCCTAAAGTCAAGACCCTTCCAAACTTTTTGGCTGACTTTAGTAGCGATGAAGAAGAAGAAGGGAGAGTTGAGGAAACACATGAAGGAGAAACACTCAGAGGTGAGAAAGAGAATGTCCAAGGAGTGACAAGGACTGGTGGATTTTACCATGAAAAAGAAAAGGAGAAACCAGTTGAGAAGACAATGGAGAAGGGCAAAGACGTTGCCAAGGAGGAAGAAACCAAACGAGAAGAGGATCAAGTGATCAGGCAACTTAAGAAGACTCAAGCAAATGCTAGCATTTGGGATTTGCTTATATCATCCAAAAAGCATAGAGAAGCCATGGCAAAGGCTGTGGTTAAGGTAGAGATATCAATGGCTACTACTGCTAGTGAAATATTGACCACCATGACTGGGAGAGCACCCAAGGGGCTAAAAGAAAGGGGTAAAATCACCTTCACTGATGAAGATCTAACTTTCGAATGGAGGAATTATAATAAGCCATTATTCATCACCGTGAAAATTGGTGGGAAGACATCTCCTTGCATCATGGTGGATAATGTTGTGCTAATGAAGACGAACTTGTACCTTGTGAGACGGTGATCAAGGCTTACGATGACTCAAAGAGGAGTGCTATTGGGATGTTCAAAGCCTTAACGGAGACTGGGCCAATTGAAGTCAAGACAGAATTCATAGTTCTTGACATTCCAGTCATATTTGCTACCTTGTTGGGACAAGCATGGTTCCATCAGCTTGGTAGAGTTTCTTCCACCCTACATCAAAAGATTCGATTCAACATGGGCGGGGGAGATTGTAACCATTCATGCAGTCTCAATAACCAAGTGCATTGAGTGTGAAGGTTGGAGAAATTCCTTACGTGGGTGGCTTTCAAGTAGCCATGATTGACAAAGTCAACCCAATTGTATCTAGAATAATGAAGAAACAAGGGTACTTGCCAGGAACTAGGCTTGGGAGGAATGGACGTGGTTTACCGTCCTTCTTAGATTTCAAAGGCTAGACTTCTAGAAGAGAGTTGAGCTATGAATCTGAAAGGGAAGAAGAAGACATTCAACCCAAGAAAGGGGGATTCATCAAGTTTGTCAAACCTCAAGATATGAAGTATGTGGGAGTTGCTAAATAATTTTCAAGGGAATGTTGAAGCCCAGATTTGAGATCTTCAAAGATATCCTTTAAGCAGAAGTCTCCAAGGGGAATGGCTTGGTTGGAGAAATAGAGAAGATGACCATCAAGGAGGAGAAGCCTCAAGAACAAGCATTGCCAATAGACCTATCCATTGACCTCACTGCTTTTGAAGAAGGAATTAAGAATGTATCTTATGAAGATGTGTTTGTACCCAACCTCTTTGAAGAAGAGGACATTGTTTATGTTTCAGAATTTAATGCAATGGAAAATAATTTTGCTTACTTATGTGATGTCTTTCCTAATGGCGTTGCGCATCATACTTTGTATTTCACTATCATATTTGAAATTCATACCATTCAAAGTGATAACATTAATCTTGGTACAATTGAAAAACCTAAAACTTAAGAACATATGCATTGCACTTGATACAACTCCTGAAGAGAGAGAGATATTTGAAAGATTATTAAAGAAGAGTAATGCTAGACTTACAATATTCATACAACATATATTCTACAATATGACGTGGCTGCCTGTATAGCCAAAATTCATTGGAGGAGGAAAATACAAAAAAGGATGAGAAAAATCACATATCTAATAAGATTTTACCATTTAGGCTGCCATATCATGTTGTAGAGTATATATTGTATGAATGTTGTAAGTCTATCATTATTGATTAAAGAAACATGAAGAAGTCTTCGCCTGGTCCTATGACAACATGCCTGGAATCGGTAGAAGCATCGTAGAGCATAAAATTTCAATGTGTTCACACATAAAGCCAGTTAAGCAGAAACTAAGAAGGATGAGACCAGAATCGGCTCAGAAAATTAAAAAAAGAGGTCTCCAAGCAAATTGAAGGTAAGTTCCTGGAAGTGGTGAAGTATCTAGAATGGTTAGCCAATATCGTGCCAGCACCAAAGAAGGATGGAAGGGTCTGAATGTGTGTGGATTACTGAGACTTGAACAAGGCCTCACTAAAGGATGATTTTCCTTTGCCTCACATCGATGTGTTGGTGGATAGCACTACTACCAATGTGATGTTCACTTTTTTACATAGGTTTTTTTTTTTGTGGATACAATCAGATAACAATGGATAATAAGATAAGATGAAGACGAACTTCATAACAGAACGGGGAACTTACTACTACAAGGTGATGCCCTTCAGATTAAAAAATACAGGGGCTACTTACCAACGAATGGCGACGATGTTATTTCATGACATGATGCATAACAAGATAAAAGTTTATGTGGATGGCACGATGGTGAAATTTGAAACTCGAGAGGGTCACTTTGAGGCCTTAGACAGATTCCTAGAAAGGGTAAAGAAATACAAGCAGTGGCTAAAATCTAAAGAAGTGTGTCTTTGAAGTTACTTCAGGGAAGCTGTCGGGATTTATAGTTGGCAAGAAGGTGATAGAAGTAGATCCAGACAAGGTTAAAACCATTACAGAGATGCTATCACCCAAGACTGAAAAAGAAGTTATAGGGTTTCTAGGGAAGATCCAATACATCAGTCGATTTATCTCTAAACTGATAACCATTTGTGCACCAATCTTTAGGCTTTTGAAGAAGGATCAGTCAGTAGAGTGGAATGATTAGTGCTAAAGGGCATTCAAGAAGATTAGGAAGTACTTGCAGAATCCACCAATTTTGAGGTCGCCAAAACCTGGGAAGAATTTAATTCTTTACTTGGCTCTTGGGGAGAAGGCCATCGGTACTATGTTGGCATAAGAAGATGAAAAGGGTGTAGAACATGCTATCTATTATCTCAGCAAGAAGTTCGTACCATATAAGACAAAGTATAGCTACATGGAGAAAATGTTCTTGGCCATGGTTTGCTCTCAAAGAAGTTGAGGCATTATTTTCAATCTTATAAAATTAAGGTTGTCTCGAAGGAGGATCTGATGAAGTACCTTTATAAAGCACCAGTATTGTTGGGAAAGTTAGCCAGATGGCTAGCACAATTGTCAGAATTCGACATTAAATATGTCACTAAGAAGGTGGTGAAAGGAAGAGCAGTAGCAGAATTCTTGGTATAAACACAATGATGATGATGAGCCATGGGAGTTAGAATTCCCAGATGAATATCTGTAGGTAATCTCGATAGTGGGATAGAGGATGTTCTTTAACGAAGCCATTAATCACAATGGTGCTAGAATAAGAGTTATTCTAGTATCATCGACTAAAGAAGTGATTCCATTCGCCAAGAAGTTGAGGTTTAGAGTCACCAATAACATGGCTGAATACGAAGCTTGTGCCTTTGGTTTAGAAGTTATGATTGCCAAGGGCATTGAGGAAGTAGAAGTGTTGTGAGATTGAAAACTGGTAATCTCTCAAATAAATAAAGATTGGGATTTATGAGAAGGAAAGCTAAAACCCTACCTTGAACACATCAGAAGGTTGATTGGGAGGTTTAAGCAGTGCACCTTCACCTATCTTCTTAGAAGTGAGAATCAGATGGCTGACGCATTAGCTTCGTTAGCATCAATTCGGATGAGCACACAAGAATTATTGGTGAGACTAATAATGATATCACAAGCATGGGGTCGTTGTTATATGGAACCTTATGAAGTGGCTAAGAAACTGTGGTTCTATGACTTGAAGGGATATTTAGAAGAGAGGATTTTGCTTGACGAGGCCAACATGAAGGTTAGGGTTGTGTTGCGAAAATTAGCCCAACAATTTACTTATCATCAAGGGGTGATGTATAAAAGAATGCCAAAAGGGATGCAACTGAGGTGTGTTGATAACAAAGAAGCAAGGAGACTTATGGAAGAAATTCATAGTGGCGTATATGGGCCACACATGAATGAGTTAGTGCTTACAAAGAAGATTATGAGGCAAGGCTTTTACTAGCTAACCATGGAAATAGACTATGCCCGATTTGTGAGGAAATGTCACCAATGTCAAATTAATGGAAATTTGATTCACCAACCACCTTTAGAGCTACAAGGGATAATAGCATTATAGCCCTTTTCTACATGGGGCATTGATATTATAGTGAAATAAGGCTGTTAGCCTATAATAGGCATCGATATGTGGCGGTGGCAATTGACTACTTCACTAAATGGATAGAAGCTGAGTCCTATAGTAAGTTTGAGGCAAATGAGATGGCGAGGTTTATTGAGAAGAGCATAATATGTAGATTCTGATTACCACATCATGTCATGACTAACAATTGGATTCATTTTTAGGCATAAACTAAGCCTTTGTTTGGGAAGTATGGATTCAAACACCGTAAGTCGTCTCCGTATAGGCCAAAAGCCAATGTAGCAATAGAAGTAGCCAACAAAAACATCAAGAAGATGTTGGCCATGGTGGTACAGACATATAAAGATTAGGCAGAGAAGTTGTTGTTTGTATTATGGGGTTATCGAACAACACCTAGAAGCTCGACAAGCATGATGCCTTTCTCGTTAGTATATGGTTTAGAAGCGATCCTACCAATTGAAATAGAAACAAAGTCAGCGAGGGTTCTGACAGAAGCAAAAATTCCTAAAGAGGAGTGGTCTAACAACATATGCAAACAATTGGCCTTGATCGACGAGAAAAGAATGAAAGCTAGATATCGCATACAATTATACCAAAGACGGATTACTTAAGCCTTTAATGAAAGGATAAAGGTAAGGAAGTTCAAAAAAGGGGAGCTGGTCCTTAAGCAAGTAAGGCCAGTTATATTTGATTCGAGAGGGAAGTTCAAACCCAACTGGGAAGGTCTATTCCTTGTGACGAAGGTCATGTCTAATGGAGTCGTCATCCTATCAGACGTGGAAGGGAATGAGTTCATAGAGCCCATTAACCCAGATAGGCTAAAGAAATATTACATGTAAAAAAAAAAAAGTGAGAGGAAAAATAATTAATCAGAAAACCAAAAATGGCTGATTAATAGCAGAAGTTGTTCATTGTGCACATGTTGTTCGGAGAACAAAAGATTGTAGTTTTATTGATGAAATTAAATTGTTTGGGACAAATATGCCTTTTGAAATGCTTATTATTTTGCAAAACAACAAAAGGAAAACATCAAACATTTAAGCCAACCAAGAAACTAACAATGTCGTCTCTGCCTCTTTGATGGACTACAAATAGGCTCACTGTATCGCTCATGACACTGTCTAGCTTGAATGTCAAGATCGAGAATAGAAGCCTGAAAGGTCACCCAATCCTTGTATCAGTTGTCTGTCTTGAAATCAGAATCATGTAATAAATTCCTCTAAATGGTGCGATGTGGCCAAGAATCCTTCACACACTCTAGCTAAAGAGCAAACTCCCAAGATTGAAAATAGCCGATGAATCCATGATCCTTTCCTTCGGACCATACTGACAATACAGTCTAGCAGGATCATAAAATGAACTATAAGCGAAACCTGCTAGAGGCACACATGCAATATATGTCCCCACTGCCACATGCTCTAATTTCCACATTGGACAATGCCATCGAATCTAAGTATCAAGGATGACTCGAAGCCAATTGATCTAAGAGGAACGTCTCTCAACTCTCTCAATGGTGACAGAACATACAGTCTCTCTTGTAACCAAATCTGAGAAGAAAAGAAACAAAGAAAAAGAAGACCTGCTAAGTAAAAAACGTAAAAAAGGCGGCTTAGGCAAAAATTAAGGAAAGTCCGCTAAGCTGAAAACCTAAAAAGGGTAATTTAGGCAAAAATTAAGGCATGAGAAAAAAGAAAAGCCCGCTGAGTTGAAAACCCGAAAAGGGCGGCTTAGGCAAAAGTTAGGGTAAGCTCGCTAAGTCGAAAAGGGCAACTTAGGCAAAAATTTGAGCATAAAAAAAATTCATCAAATGAAAAAAATGATGACGAAGAAAGAACCTGAAGAAGCAGAAGACTGCCGCCAAACTGCTAACTTGGGTCAACCTTGACTTGGTCCAATTCGATCAACATCTTAGCCAGAATCAAAGGAATAACTATGCAAGTAGGTCCCATATGAGGAATAATGGTCACAAGATGTGGATCTCTAAGTCCATCTGGTGAGACCAGTAGAAATTATGCGAGAAGGCAAAATTGAAGAAGGTGAAGCCAACGAGATGAAGTCATGTCCATCATTTTAAGCAAAGGCATGATAGAAGATAATATCACTCTACCACCCCTAGTGTGAATGCCATAGTAGAAATTGAGAAGTCAAAGAAGTGGGCTAGATCGTATGTATGGTGTCTGGATAGTAGGAAGAATGAGGCTCTCAGAACTAGATGAGTACTGACCAAGTATAGCGGAGAATTCCTCGTACAGGGGGCAAAGCTCTTGCCCACTGAAACATAAGACATGATCGTAAGGGTCCTAGAAGGTTGTACAATCCTTCAAAAAAGGAATATTAAGCTTGACATAATGAAGGAACTTCACCAACGGACTCAAGCCATTTCCAGTCCTTATCCTTCAAAGGCTTTAGAAGAGGTTGAAAGATCTAGAGAAAAACTTCAGACATGTGGAATGACACTAAACGTGTTGAAAAACATGATAAAGGAATCTCGAGAAACAAGGCAAAAGCTGCAATAAAGTAGCAAAGAGGAACAAAACTCAAATAGTACACAAGATGAGATAGAAAAAGGAAGACTCGTTAGAAAACCATCGGTCGGTTGTCTGATAGCTGCCTGGCTCTCTGACAACCACCTGACGGTCTATTGGTTGGCCAGCAGCTATTAGGGCTAAATAGCCCATGGCCCATTTCTCGCATGATCTTGCGACTTTTGAAATGCGTACTGACGAGCAAAGGGCATGTGACTTCCAGATTTTGTAGTTTTATACATAATTGAATGAATGATGATATGGAAACAAATTTGAACAAATTTGGAAGTAAACTTGGCATAATACGCAAATTTTATGGAATCAGAAATAGAAAATTTTCAGTAAAGTATTTGAAAATTGTTTACATATCACAGCAGTTCATACATGGAAGCAAAATGAGCAAAAGAAAGTCCTGATAGAAGCCAACGGTGGCAGTCCTTACTTATTACCATCGTTATCAATGTCAAAAGAGAAAACAATGACTTGGGCCTATAGTCGCTCAACATCACATTACAGACGAGTAACTTCTGGATGACTCATCTAACCAAGCAAAAGAATCATACAGCTAGAAAAAGTGTTAAGATAGAAATCATGCACACATAAAGTATAGAAGGGTACTTTATCTGATACTGATAAGACATCTACAAAACATATCCATTAGAAATGACCTGCACACAAAAAACTCATTCCATGGAAGATTGTGACACCTATATCACATTGCATTCCTATTAATGATAAATGATCGAAAATTTGAGAAATCAACCGTCAAAAGACTTACTAAAATGGTCTCTTCTGGAATGAAAGCAACGGACATGTTCGGATCCTTAGTGATCATGTGGCTGTGGATTGACCCATTGTCATCCCACATGTAGATGACGTTATTGGGGTAAGCTTGCAGGTCAGCAATCACATGACTGACCAGAACAGTCAAGGCAGCTGAAGGAGCTAAAGGAGGAGGTGGTTGCTAAGCCACTATAGAAAAAGAAGTTGAGGTGCCAGTGCCTAAAGAGAAAGCTCTCGATCTCTTCCCATGATAGATGGAAAAACTATCAGAGCGTCTAGACTCCGCTGGAGGATGAGGAGTGTCATCAACAGATCGGTTGGGCCTAGTGTACAATAGAGTCGCTCGTATCCAATCGATGTAGGAAGTTGTCATCAATGGGAATTCGATCCTGTTCAAGTGAATCTCGATCACGTAGTTTGACACCTCTGGCTCCATAGCCAAATCAGCTGAGTCTATCATCAGAACTGGCAGTGAAGGATGAATTATATGACGTGTTGAGTCATTGTACCAATCCCACATGAGATCACCCAAATACCACATCATGTTGTTCACACAAGGAAGGAGGAAGCTATACAAGTTAAAGGGGGAAGCAACTCTTATAGCTGTGGACCAGTTCTCCTCAAGGCCTCACCATTCAGAGTGAATCTGTGAAAGAATAAAAAAGCATGGTAAGTTTATGATATAAATAAAAATATTGACTATAATATCTTTTTACCTTATCCTAGATCATTATATGAATGTAATCATGAAAGAAGTCTAGCTCATGAGAACTTTCAAGCTCTGTACGACATGCAACCCACTTTTTCATACGAGGGAAGGAAGAATCTTCACAAGTAGAAAGAGGAGATGGTAAAACTCCTAACTTGTACGCCTACATCTATCATCGATAGTACAAAATTAGAAATGGAAGTTATACATACAAAGTATTGAAAGTCTAGAGAAGAAAGAAACTACCACAAGAAGTGAAGCAAATCTAGTGATCCTAGCAACGCCTCGACAGGCTCAATCCAAACCAAAATATAACTGGCTGAGAGCAGCATAGCCCTGGTCCAAATCCCTAACTCGATCAAGATCTTGGACGGTAGGAAGTAAGTCAAAGCAGTGGTGTTCGATGCATGGGTGAAGAGCAAGTAGATAGACAATGAAGCTACAAGCACACTGGTCCACCTCGATTGGAGACAGGTTGGATCTTCATCTCTAATATCCGTACAAGGGAGCATACCGAATGGCCATGTTGCTCCATCACCTCACACCCTAAAAGCTATCAAATCAAAATTTTGTTGATCCCTTGAGTCTGTAATACATGCATCAATGGGAATGGCCTCCCCACCAAATGGAAGGCCAGTCAAGGCAGCAATGTCTAAAGGCATGCTAGTCATCTCACCGATCAGAAAGATGGAAAGTGTGGGTCGTGTCCTTCCACCACTCGCACAAAGCGACTAATGCTCGACGATCAATATACTGAGGGGGATGCGGAAGACAAGTGATGAATTCATAGAAATTGGTATCAGCAATCCTACTCCTAACAGCCTCATTCTCTATCTTTAGAAACCAACTGTGCGCTCTAGAAAATGAACCACACATCTTGTTCTCATGGTATTCCTAAAGCAAGAAATTGAAGCCTCTACATGAATATGTGCCTAGAAAATTTGAAGAAAATGGAAAACTGGGGAATGAAGAAGAGTACATACCAGATTGATCGCGTGGGAAGCCATGTCGTAGACAATCAGCACCTCTTGGTCTTTTAGAAGACCTGTCAACATCGACTTCCAAACTGGATCAGTCTCATTTAAGTCGAGGTAGATTGGATAGCTTGCCATTGGAAAGTGGAAGTCGAGACGAAGATATGGGCAAAAAGCTGGGAGCCAATCGGATGAAAAATGAAGAATTATGTGCGAATGAAGCTCCAGGAGGACGAACGGGCTTTATAGAAGCTGTTGACCACTGACCGACAGTCAGACAGTCGAGTGACTATTGACCAACCATCGAGTGGCGGTCAGATGGCCAGGCAGCTATCAGACAGTCGGCTAGCTATCCCTTTAATAAGGGACAAAACTATAAAAGGGGGAAAGAAGAGAAGAAAAGAAAAAAGAGACAGAGAGAAAGAGAAAGAAAAAAGAAAAAGAGAAAAAAGAAAGAAAAAGAAAAAGAAAAAGAAAAGAAAAGGAGACAAAAAGAAAAGAAAAAAAGAGAAAGAGAGGGAAATAGAAAAAGAGGGGAGAGAGAAAAGAAAAAAGAGAAAGAAGAAAGAGAATCAAAAAGAAGGATTCCTCGTCAACCCTAAGACACTGAAAGAATTTCTAGATAGAACTGGTGACAAGCAATTGACCATGGCAATGCTTTAGCAACTCACAAGAAAAGAAGAGTAACATCGATCGATAGAATCCTCGATCGGAATCACATGGAAAACTTCCTTAAAATACTAGCAAGCAATTTGTTGAGGAACACACCGAACAAGGTAAAACTTAAATTGCTTTTACATTAGAAACATTTGAATCTTGCAGGAATCTGCAAAGACAAGGAAAAGATCCCCAGTGAGTCAGATGATGAATAACATGAATATGAGAATAAAAAACTCAAGAGATTTCCCCAGTGGACCAAAATAAATAGAGAATAGAAGCAAGAATACTTGAAAGACGGGCATGAAACCCAATGAATACAAATACTAGAAGAAACAAAAGGAACGCTTAGAAGAGGGCCATGAAACCCAATGAATGCAAATTCTGAAGAAGATTAAAGAAGAATGAAGAATACTTAGCTGAAGGCGTAAAGAATGAGAAGGTCTAAAGATCGCAAAGCAATGCATGATAGAAGTTTTCCTAGTGGGCATGCGTTAGAAGAAAACCATAAGAATTTGGTGCACTTAAGAGTGTTTTAAGCCCTTAAAATAGACACAGCCCTAAGAAGAGGCGCATTGAAGAGTCTTGAAAATCCTAAGAAGTAGGTGCACTTAAGAGTGCTTTAAGCCCTTAGAATAGGCACAAGCCCTAAGAAGAGGTGCACTCAAGAATGTTGAAAACCCTAAGAAGTAGGTACAGTTAATTAGAATAGGCGCACTGAAGAGTGTTGGAAACCCTAAGAAGTAGGTGCACTGAAGAGTGTTACCAAACCCTAAGAAGTAGGTGCACTGAAGAGTGCCTCATCATGACACCATAAGGATGCTTTCTAGCCCTTGAACGGGCACATCCACCTTTGAATGGGCACCTTTGCCCTTAGAGAGGCACCTTAGCCTTAGATGGGCACCTTTAGCCCTTGAATGAGCATGCTAGTCCTTGAATAGACTCACTTTTTGTATGAATAGAAGAAGAGAGAGAGATGACAAGAAAGTCTAATAGAAGGAGGATGAAGGCGAAGAAAGAAAGAAAGAATAGGTTGTTGACTTTTGCGTCTCACAAACCTCTCCAAAGTATGGGGTAAGCTGTAGACACTGAATTTTTAAGGCTCGATAATGAAGTAAAGATGAAGTTGAGCAAAGAAAATGACAAAAATGCCCTTGAGAGTCAAGAAGAGAAGGATGAGAAGGAGTTGGTGAAGAGCCTTGAAAACTAACATGTGACTTTGAAAATCACATAAATTAATCTAAGAGGAATCTAATGATAAATTATATACCGTTGTGAAGCTACAGATGTCTAGTTTTCATAAAACTTTACGGATCGCAAATCGAAGTTGAATCCAAGAAGTTATGTGTGATTGAAGGAGCAAAGGTCTGAAGGGACTGCATCGAAGGATGGCAAAAAAAGAAGGCGGATGGCCAGGCAGCTGTCGCCATTTGGAGATGGTCGCCTGGCCCTTCTTGGTGTATTTCGAGAAATTAGCATTAAGAAACTTCCTTCCACTTTTGTTTCGTTTTTTTCTTTTTCATCTTCACCCCTCTCCTATATAAACCCCCCTCTTCTGACTTTGCAATTCAAACCGATTATCGAATACAATCATCTCTTCTCTCTCTTGAAGACACGCTTGAGAAATCAAAAAGTCTTTTCCAGTATAAATGTTTTCAAGAGTTCTATTGCTCTAAACTTAAAAAGGGTACATCTTGAGAGCATAATTCTCTCTTTCCTCCCATTTTCTCTTTTATTTTTCTTGCTTAGAAGAAGCATGTTTAGGGTTTAATTTTATACTTAGAAGCATGCTAGGGTTATTATGAATTGTTCTAATCCTATTTGTTTTGCAAGATGAATAAGCGTGTCGAGGTAAGTCAATATTACCCCATTTTATTAGAATCATGCTTAGGAGTTTACTTTCTCTGTGAATGCTTAGAAACATGAGTATATGCTTAGAGTCATGCTTAAGAGCACATGATTAGAATCATGCTAGAAAAACTTATTTGCTTTCATGAATGCTAGAAAATAGCATAGAATAGGTAAGAATTACCATTTTGCTCTTGAATTACTTGTTTGATGTTGATTGTTTGAATAAAGCTAGAATATGCCATGATTACCATGTTTAGGCTAGAATATGCCATGAATAACATGTTAGGCTAGAAATGCCACGATCATTAATGTAAATTATGCTAGAATAAGCAATAGGTAGAATTGCCATGATAGAATTTATCAAGTGACGGTGGACTTACATTGATGGTGAGGGACCATCACTAAGAATAAATGCCTTAGTAAACTACGTTTGAATGAACATGTAAGAAGCTTAATAAATGTTTATTAAACTCACATATGGTGGTGAAGAATTGATCATCTATTGAGTTCCGAGTGTATATGAATGTATGGAATATTTTTATTGTTGAATAACAACTGTTGCAATCCTCTCCATTTCCTCCATGTATGACGAAAATGTAATATATTCTCCTCCCTCTTTCTTTGTATGAATATATAATTGTTTTGATTGAATAATCACCTCGCATGTTTAATTAAGATAAAAATGGAATCATATGCATAAATTGAAAAATCTAAGTGGCCTAAGTAACAACACGAGTTATTTTCATTTAGTATTTCCTAAGTAGAGGCCGAATTTACATCCGGGAGGGTTGAAAGACTCATACCTAATTTCCCAAACCCATCTCTGAAAGGATGAGAGTAGTTTAGGTCCCGAAGCGAGGGATCAGATTGCCTTCATTCATTTTCAATTGAATAATTAGGTGGCGACTTCTTTCTTTAGATGTGTCCATGGCTCGTTTGTGTTCCCCTAAATCTCCAAAAAGGATTTGACACAATGTTATGGTTGCAAACGCTCTGGCAAGATGAAAGCCCCACTCACAGTGGCATTAGCAAAAGAAGTCTTTGGCTCCATTTGACCTTTAGACGACTCATGCTGGTGTCACCACCTTTGACCACATACCATTGACTTGTTATAAAAGGAGATTGGCCTAAAGGGCTGTCTCTTGCTCGATGGAGCCCAAACCATTGGATCCTTAAGACTCAAGCCCATATAGATGAATCTAGAAAATTTCAATAGGTTGAATGTCCAAAACCTATATTGAAATGCATGTCCATGGATGTAACTTTTATGTGATTAGAATAGCATTGACTCAAATCTCATGGAACCATAATGCCACATGTCAAATCACCCATAAGAACAAAATTGGGGCATGTGCCATGAGTTAAGGTTATGATGGCATTGGGAGCCATGTTATGATAATCATGAAGAATCCAACATCAGCTTGAATGCTAGAATTAGGAGAGAAAATCTCGTATTCCCACATCCCATGATAATGATTTGGGAATGAGGCCAAAAATCTCAAGAAAAGAGACTCGACCTCATGTGTGTGGGAGGAATAAGGTTGGAAGGCTGAAAATACGTCAATGCCCTTGTATGAGCATGTATCATATCATGCATGCATGCATGGCATTGTAGCTTTGGTTAGACAAGGTGGTCGTTTGAGAAGACAAGAGGAATTAGCAGCTAAAATGGTCATATCCAACAATAATAATCATGAGAGAGCCCAACTGAGAGCCGATATGGCTACACTCTAACAACAGATGGCCTAGCTTGTTGAAGCTATACAAAATAGGTCTAATTGCATGAACCAGCTGCTGCCTAAAAGTAATGACGGTGATGAGGGTGAGATTAGCCAAGGCAAAGATTGGGTGAAAAGCCTAACCAACCAAGATGAGCTTGAACTGGTCAAGCAATTGGCCAAAGACATGGAGCAGGTCCAATCTCTATTGAAGAAGAAGTGATTGAAGGGTTCGAAGACCTAGATGACATTTTTTTGATTGGAGATAGTGACCTGCCACCAAAGTTTCACATGCTAGATTTTTCCAAGTTCAATAGAGAGGGCAACCCAAAAACTCACTTGAGTATGCTATTGTGATGGCTACTATTCCTTTGTCAAAGGAGCATATCTTGAAGTACTTCTTGCTATCCTTAGAAGATGATGAGATAGTATGGTATCATGACCTTCCCAAGAGAGTTCGAGTAGATTAGGAAGAGTTATTCGAATAGTTTGTGGAACAATATTGCCGCAATACCAACTTGGGGTAACCTTGAGGGATTTAGAGATAGAAGATGATGAGATAGTATGGTATCATAACCTTCCCAAGAGAGTTCGAGTAGATGCCAAATGCCCAATGAGACTTTTTCAGAGCACTTAGTCCATTGGAGGGCCAAAGTTGTCAAGATGACCATAAGGCCCAGGGATAAAGGCCAGGTCTGTATGGTGATCAATGGGGCCTATGCTTTCATTGGAGATAGACTTGCAGGCTTTCTAATCAAAGCATTTGAAGATTTTAAGGCATCCAAATAGAAGATTTGAAAGCCAAACAGAAAAAAAGCATGAATAGCTACTCTCGAAGAAACTAGAGGCAATACCATCAAGCTGGAGGGTCTAACATGAGGAACATTGAGGTAAAAACAGTCGCTCAACAAAGGATGTTTAGTCATTTAGGAAGGCCACTGTCAAAAATCTTTGCAAGGTTGAAAGCTTGAGGGGTTTTATATCCATTGCCTCCAAGAGAGCTTCCAAATCCATTACCAAGGAATTAGAGGCATCACGAGAAGTGTGATTTTCATCCAATGTCTGATCAAAGACTGATATCGCACTCGTCTCTACCATGAGATTCAAAACTTGTTTGACAAGGGTCACATTCTCGATATGGAACTGGAAAAGCCCAACATAAGAGGCAACCCACTACCCAACTTGTCACGCCCCAAAGTCTCTTATTTGGAGACTTTAAGGGTGACTAATTAAGAAATTAATTAAAAGGTATCATTAATATATATATATATATATATATATATATATGTCTCTCTCTCTCTCTCTCTCTCTCTCTATATATATATATATATATATATATTTTGGCTAAGATTGAAATTCATAAACATCTATTTACATGTCATCCAAGATCATTTTCTAATATACACATATATTCATACATTTCACATGTGTCCATTAGAACGTCTAGCTATCTATTCAAGAAAGACTTCTACATACATCAATAACTAAACCGTAGTACATGGGTTGCTAATTACACAACAAAATTGCCTATCATAATCTAGGCTAAGTCAAAACGTTCCCGAAGACCATAACATGCATGTAAACATCCAAACTCTCTAAGAAAGCTATAGAACACCACTAGCATGAACATCCTCTTATGTACTTATGGAGGGAAGGGTGAGCATATAGCCCAGTAGGAAAAATTCTAACAATATACTAAATCACAAGCATTCATATGGTTACTTAATTACATTGTTACATAAACCTATAATAATAAGCCATACAATTATTCTCATTCATACATCAAGCTTCACTATTCACATAACAATTATTATTTTACATCTAGTGTTTCCTTTATACCTATATCCAAATGGCCCATCCAAGGTCTAACACTCAAACTTCATATCCGTGTTCCCCTTGGATTCATATCCAAGAAGGCCCACCCAAGGTCTAACACCAAAATTACATATTTGTATTCCCCTCAGATCCGTATTCAAAACAGCCCATTCGAGATCCAATGCATTTATATAACCATTCCAATAAAATTTCTAATTATAGATTTTCAAAGCTATTGATACCCAAGTCCACACACAAAGAAGTTCATTCTAAGCTTGAACAACAATATCCATTCCATACCACTACATAATTCAACTGCTAACCTTTAAATTTGAAAATTTACTATAATTTGTACACTCAACCACTTTGAGTAAAACCAATACAAATGAAAGATTGAAGTGTGTAGATTCAAAATAAAATATAATCTTTCAAAAATATATTCCAAAACAATACAATTTTTATGAAAACTCCAGACCTGTCACTAAACTAATGAAATTTCCAAGATTTCAAGCTCCAATTTGAAAAATTACAAAAAGTGTAGAAAAATAATTTTCAGGTGATTCAACTTGGGAATGAAAGTCTATGAAGTCTATTATAAGGCACAATACTGATTTTGCAAAATTAACACTTGGCAAATGTAGTTTTGCAAAAAATGACTTGCCAAATGCCCAACGAGACTTTTTCAGAGTACTTAATCCATTGGAGGGCCAAAGTTGTCAAGATGAGCACAAGGCCCAGGGATAAAGGCCAGGTTTGTATGGTAATCAGTGGGGCCCATGCTTTCGTTGGAGATAGACTTGTAGGCTTTCCAATCAAAGCATTTGAAGATTTGTATGATTTAGGCATCCAAATAGAAGATTTGAAAGCCAGACAGAAAAAAAGCAAGAATAGCTACTCTCAAAGAAACCAGAGGTAATACCATCAAGTTGGAGGGTCTAACACGAAGAACATTGAGGTGAAAACAGTCGCTCAACAAAGGAAGTTTAGTCATTTGGGAAGGCCATTGTCAAAAATCTTTGCAAAATTAACACTTGGCAAATGCAGTTTTGCAAAAAATGCAACCAATCCCAGATGACTATCAAAATTTCAGCTTGTGTCCTTTATTTTAAAAAATTTACCGAAATTTTATTTCAAATCCAATTTAGTGAAACTTGGAGTGAATTAAAGCTTGACATTTCTACTCTTCAAAACAAAAAGGAGATTTCTCAAAACTAGTTTCAAAAGATATAGATTTATGAAATTGTCTAAGCCCCTCAGATGAACAGTACAGTTTCCAGATTTGAATTGCCATTTTAAAAAATTCACCAAAATTTCATTTTAGTTCCAAATTTAATGAAAGCAGTGGCCATTCAAAGCTTTATAAGTCTGTTTTCCTAAACAAAAAGTAAATTTATATAAATCACAAGTCAATAGATGTAGCTGCTCAAAGAATACAGGACAGTCACATGAACTAAAATTTCCATCAACCGCAACATTTCCTCTACTTCATAATCACATAATTTCACTAATAATTTGTTACCCAAGCATCAAACAATTAATTTAACAACAAATCACATGCACTGTAAATCCAACATCAGCTAATACAATATAAAAAAATAACAATATTTAAGTATAGTGTTAAAGAAAATCCCTACTTGGTTTCCAAGCCTCTACACTCATTTTCTTTTTCCTTTTCTCCTCCCTTTTTCTTACTCATATTTTCAAATTTTGAGGATGAGATTTTTTTTAGGAGGGTAGATTGCAGAATTCCAAAATATATATATTACAAATTTTGGAAATTATGCCTAAGGGTATTAAGTAATTTCATTTGAATTTGATAAGTTTGAGGCCATGAAATAGTTATGAAACCATGTTTGATAAATGAGGATTGGACTAGATTATATTTGTGGGCTTAAATTGTACTGGGCTTGTGCTAGAATTAGGTGAGAATGTAGTGTGCTTGGATTTGAAGTTAGTGGACTTAGGCCCATGGGTTAAGGCCTTGCATATATAAGAAACATTAGGGTTTTAAAAGAGGGATTTTTCTCTCATTTTTGTAATAGAAGAGAAGGGTGCTACGGGCAAAGGGGGAGAGAAGGAAGAAGAGGAGGAGAAATAGAATGAACCAGGATGAAAATCACTTATGTCGACCGTTTTGGTGGAAAGGAATGAAAAGAGTTGTTGTTGAATATGTGTCCAGATGCCTTGCTTGTCAACAAGTGAAAGCTGAGCATCAAAGACATGCAGGATTACTCTAACCACTTCTTGTAGTAAAGTCGAAATCGGAATACATCATCATCAATTTTGTTATTGGATTACCACGTTCTCTAAGAGGAAAGGATACGATATGGGTAATTGCAGATAGATTAACAAAAACACACAGCCAATCCCGGATGACTGTCAAAATTTCAGCTTCTGTCCTTTGTCTTAAAAAATTCACCAAAATTTCATTTCAAATCCAAATTTAGTGAAACTTGTAGTGAATTAAAGCTTGACATGTCTACTTTTCCACAGAAAAAAGAGATTTATCAAACTAATTTCAAAAGATACACATTTGTAAAAATGTCTAAGCCCCTCGGATGAATAGTGGATTTTCTAGATTTCAACTCCCATTTTAAAAAATTCACCAAAATTTCAATTTGAGTCCACATTCAATGAACTCAGTGGCCATTTAAAGCTTTGTATGTCTATTTTCCTAAAGAAAAAGTAAATTTATATTAATCACAAGTCAACAGATGCAATTGCTCAAAGAATACAGTATAGTCACAAGAACTACAATTTCCATCAAGCACAACATTTCCTTCACTTCATAATCACATAATTTCACCAATAATTCATCACCCAAGCGTCAAACAATTAATTTAACTACAAATTAAATGCATTGCATATCCAACATCAATTAATACAATATAAGAAAATAACAAGATTTAAGTGTAGTCTTAAAGAATATCCCTACTTGGTTTCCAAGGCTCTACACTCCTTTTCTTTTTCCTTTTCTCCTCCCCTTTTCTTCTCTTTTTCTTCCTTCTTCTTCTCCTCTTTTTCTTCCTTTTCTCCCCATTTGGCCTGTAGCACCCTTCTCTTTAATTACAAAAAAAAAAGAGAAAAATCCCTCTTTTTAGAACCGTAATGTTTCTTATATATGCAAGGCCTTAACCTGTGGGCCTAAGTCCCCTAACTTCAAATCCAAGCCCACTACATTCTCACCTAATATTAACACAAGCCTAGTACAATTTAAGCCCACAACTATAATCCAACCTAATCCTTATTTATTAAACATAGTTTCATAACTATTTCATGGCCTCAAACCTATCAAATTCAAATGAAATTACTCAAATACCCGTAGGCATAATTTCTACAATTTGCAATAGAAATATTTTTGAATTCTACACAATTATAATTGGGTACCTCCCCCAATGACCAAGATGATTGGGTCAGGCTTGACTAAGGAGCAAGTCATGAATTTTTCAAGAAGAGTAGATCGAGCAGAGCTAAAAATAGCCAAAACAAGAGAGAAGTCCAAGCTTAAGAAGAAAGAAGGGTCTACTAGAAAGGTGGCCACCAACAAGAAGCCCAAGGTAGAAAGCCCAAACAGATCATTGAGAGGGCAGAAGAAGAGTCCATTCTTTTGGTAGCCCAAATCTTCACTAAGAAGGGTGGATGGTTCAATATTGCAAGTAAAATGGGTTAAGCGAAGCTTAGAACCTGAGTTTGTATGCCTTAGTGATAATGAGGATGAAGATGAAGAGATGGAGGAAGATGAAAAAGCACCTATCAAGAAGAAGTCCACACCAACGAGAGCTTTGATAAAAAGTGGAAGGCTAAAAAAAGGGCTAGAAGAGGCCCACTACCTAAGAGACTTAAGGTGAAGAAAGGTAGCGAGGCCAGGAAAGGGAAGCAAATTGAGAGTCTTGTGAGGGGAGAAAGTTTACCTAGAAGCTGTAAGGAGGTGAGAGTTATAGGTATATGGGATGAAATTCCTAAAGTTAAGACCCTTCCTAACTTTTGGGCTAACTTTAGTAGTGATGAAGAAGAAATAGAAATGAGAAATGAGGAAGAAATACTTAAAGGGGAGAGTGAGAACGTGCAAGAAGTAATAAGGAGTGGTAGGTTCTACTATGAAAGGAGAAGGAAAAACCAGGTGAGAAGGAGAAGACAGTTGAGAAGGGCAAAGAAGTTGCCAAAGAAGAAACTAAAGAAAAAGATCGGGTGATCAAGCAACTAGAGAAGACTCAGGCAAATGCCAACATTTGGGACTTGTTGATCTCATCTCAAAAGCATAGAGAAGCCATGGTGAAGGCTTTAGCAGATGTGGAGATATCAATGGCTACCATTCCTGATGAGATGTTGACTACCATGATAGGAAGAGAACCCAAAGGGTAAGTGAGAGGGACCTAATCACCTTCACCAATGATAGCTTACCCTTTGAAAGGAGGGATCACAATAAGCCTTTGTTCATCACCATTGAGATTGGTGGGAAGACATCTCCTTATGTTATGGTGGATGATGGATCCATTATCAATACTGTGCCTATGAAGGTGCAGCACAAGTATGGGGTTAGTAAGATGACTTTGAGCTTTGTGAGATGCTGATCAGGGCTTATGATGACTCGAAAAGGAATGCCATTGTGATTTTCAAGGAATTAGTAAAGACTAGGCCTACTGGTTGTGATCGAGCTTACCATACTTGACATTCTTGTCACCTTTGCTACTTTGTTGGTCAAGCATGGCTATATCTACTTGGTGGAGTTCCTTCCACTTTGCGTCTAAAGATCCGCTTCAATATAGATGGGGAGATTGTGACTATCCATGCTGCCTCAACCATTGCAGAGATACCATATATGGGAGGCTTCCATATGGCCATGATTGATAAAGTCAGTCTAATTATCGCTGGAATAATGAAGAAACAAGGATACTTGCTAGGAACTGGGCTTGCAAAGAATGGAAAAGTGGACTGCCATCCCTTCCAGATATCAGGGTTCAGACCACTAGAAGAGGTTTAGGCTATGTGTTCAACGAAGAAGAAGACTTTAAGCCTAAGAAGGGGGAGTTCATCAAGTTTGTCAAAGCCCAAGATACGAAGTATGTGGGACTTGCTATACCATGGGTTTACAACAGAAAGTTGATACTCAAATTTGAAATTTTCAAGGATATCCTTCGAGCTGGAATCGTTAAGGGGTATGACTTGACTAATGAGATGGAAAATATGGAGATCAAGGAAGAGAAGCTTCCAGATTCGCCAATGGACCCATCGTTGACCTTACTACTTTCATTGAATAAGGGATCAAAGGTGTCTATTATAAAGATATATTTGTTCCTAACCTCTTTCAAGAAGAGGACATTTGTTTATGTTTCAAAGTTTAATGCAATAAAGAGTAAGTTTGCTTGCTTGTTTGATGTCTATCCTAATGGTATTGTGCATGATAATTTAAATTTCACTAGCGTATTTGACATCCATGCCATTCAAACTCATGACATTAATCTTGGTATAATTGAAAAATCTAAGAACATATTCATTGCATTTGATATAACTCTTGAAGAGAGAGAGAGAGAGAGATTTGAAAAATTACTAAAGAAACATAATGAAGTATTCACTTGGTCCTATGATGACATGCTTGGAACTGATAGAAGTATCACAAAGCACATGATTCTAACATATCCATACAGAAAGTTGGTCAGGCAAAAGTTGAGGAGGTTAAGATTAGAATGGGCTTAAAAGATCAAGGAAGAAGTATCCAAGAAGATTGAATCGAAGTTCCCAGATGTGGTGAACTATCTAGAGTGGTTAGCCAACATTGTGTTTGTTCCAAAGAATGATGGAAGGGTATGGTGTAGATGTGTGTTGATTATCGAGACTTGAACAAAGCCTCTCTGAAGGATAATTTTCCTTTATTGCACATTGATGTTATTAGTAAATAGTGTAATCACTAGTTTGATAATACCTCTTATAGATGGGTTTTCTGGTTACAACCAGATAACGATGGCCAATAAAGACAAGATGAAAATAACCTTCATTATAGAGTGGGAAATCTATTGTTATAAGGTGATGCCCTTCAGGTTGAAGACTGTAGGCCTACCAATGAATGGCGATGACACTATTCCACGATATGATACATAAGCAAATAGAAGAATATGTTGATGACATGATGGTGAAATCTAAGACTCGAGAATGTCACTTCAAAGCATTAGACAAATTCCTAGAAATAGTGAAGAAGCACAAGCCACAACTGAATTCTAAGAAGTGTGTTTTTAGAGTCACCTTAAGGAAGCTGCTAAGTTTTATAGTAGGCTAGAAATGGATAGAGATAGATCCCAATAAAGTCAAGGCAATTATAGAAATGCCATCACCCATGACAAAAAAAGAAGTTAAAGGTTTCCTTAGGACGATCCAATACATCAGTCGAATCATCACCAAATTGAAGACAGTTTACGCACCGATCTTTAGGCTCCTAAAGAAGGATTAGCCAATGATGTGGGATGATCAGTGCCAAGAGGCGTCTGAGAAGATTAAGAAGTATTTACAAAATTCGCATATCTTGAGACGATCAAAGCCCAATAATAATATGATTCTTTATTTGGCTCTTGAAGAGGAGGCCATTGGTGCTATGCTAGCACAAAAAGATGAGAATGGCAAAGAGCATGCCATCCACTATCTTAGCAAGAAGTTACTACCATATAAGATGAAGTATAGTTAGTGGAAAGGATGTGCTTAGCCATGGTGTGCTCTTAAAGAAGTTAAGGCACTACTTTAAGTCTTATAAGATTAAGGCTGTCTCAGAGGAGGTTCAAATGAAGTATCTTTCTATCACCATCCTTGGTGAGGAAGTTGGCATAATGGCTGGTTTAATTGTTAGAATTCAGCATTGAATATGTCACCAAGAAGATGGTGAAGGGAAAGTAGTAACAGAGTTCTTGGTCATGAATCTGGTCGACGATGATGAACCATGGGAGTTAGATTTCTCAGATGAACATTTGAAGATAATCTTAGCAGTAGGATAGAGGATGTACTTTGATGAAGCTATCAATAGAAACAGTGCTAGAATAGGAGTTATTCTAGTCTCACCGACTAAAGAAGGCATTCCTTTTGCTAAAAAACTAGAATTTGGAGTCGCCAATAACATGGCTGAATATGAAGCTTGTGCTTTTGGGCTAGAAGTTTTGATTGCGATGGGCATTGATGAAGTAAAGGTGTTGGGAGACTCAGAACTAGTCATATCTCAAGCCAATGAAGGCTGGTATCTAAGGGAAGGAATGTTGAAATCGTATATGGAGCACATTAGAAGGTTGATTGGGAGGTTTAAGTAGTGTACCCTTACCCATTTGTCTAGAAATAAGAGCCAACTGGTAGATGCCTTAGCTTCATTGCCATTTGTTTGGGCAAGCACTCAAGAGTTATTGGTAAGACTAGTCGTAATACCACAACCATGGGGCCCTTGCTATATGCAACCTCATGTAATGGAAGTTGAAGTGGATGAGAAGTCATGGTTCTATGATTTGAAGAAGTATCTAGAAGAGAGGATTCTACTAGTGAAAGACAGGGTTATATTATGAAGGTTGGCCCAACAATTTACTTCTTAGCAAGGAGTGATGCAAAAGAGAATACGAGAAAGGGATGCAATTGAGGTGTGTCAACGAGAAAAATGCTAGAAGGCTCATGGAGGAAATCCATAGTGGAGTATAGGGGCCACACATTAATGGGCTAATTCTTACGAAGAAGATAATGAGACAAGGCTTTTATTGGCTAACTATAGAGACTGATTGTGTCTAGTTTGTAAAGAGATGTCAGCGGTGCCAAATCAATGGAAATTTGATTGACCAACCAACCTTGGAGTTACAAGGAATGACAACATTATGGCATTTTACTGCATGGGGGATGGACATTATAGGTGAGATAAGGTCGTTAGCCTCTAATAGGCATCAATATATTATTATGGCAATTGAGTACTTCACCAAGTGGATAGAAGCCAGGTTCTATAGTAAACTGGGGGCAAAGTAGATGGCGAAGTTCATCAAGAACAACATCATGTCATGACTGATAATAGGGTTCATTTCCAGGCTAAAACTGAAGCCTTGTCTGAGAAGTACAAGATTGAACACAATAAGTCATCTCCATATTGGCAACAAGCGAATGAAGTAGTGGAAGCGACCAATAAAAATCTTAAGAAGATGTTAGCCAAGACAATATAGACATACAAAGATTAGGCTGAGAAGTTATTGTTTGTGATATGGGGTTATAGAATGACACCTATAAGCTCCATAGGTATGATGCCCTTCTCGTTGGTGTATAGTTCAGAAGCGGTCCTACCTATTGAGATAGAAATGAAATCAACGAGGGGTTTGATAGAAGTAGAAATTTCTAAAGGGGAATGGATTCAAAATATATGTAAACAGTTGGCCTTGATTGAAGAGAAAAGAATGAAGGTTAGATATCGTATGCAGTTATACCAGAAACGGGTTGCTTAAACCTTTAATAAAAGAATAAGGGTAAGAAAATTCAAAGAAGGGGGATTGGTCCTTAAACAAGTAAGGCTAGTAGTGTTTGATTCCAGAGCGAAGTTCAAACCCAAATGGGCAGGCCCATTCAATGTAGTGAAAGTCATGTCTAGCGGAGCTGTCATCTTATCAGACATGAAAGGGAATGAGTTCATTGAGCCCATCAACATGGATAGGCCGAAGAAATATTATGTGTGAAAATGAGGGTAAAAGAAAAGAAAGTAAGAGAAAGAATAACTAATCAGAAAACCAAAAAAGGTTGATTAATGACAAGAATTGTCTTATTGTGAATATATTGACCGAAGAAAAAACGATTGCACTTTTATTAATTAATTTAAATTTTTTGGAAATAAATATGCCATTGAAATGTCTTGTTATTTTGCCTGATAATAAATGGAAAGCATTTAACATCTAAGCTAACAAAGAAACTGTCAATGTCGTCCCGCCTCTTCATGAGACTATAAATAGGCTCAACATATCGCTCATGACAACTATCTGGCTGAAACAATAGGATTAGGAATGAAAGCCTGAAGGGTCACTCAACCTTTATATCAATCATCTATCTCAAAGTCAAAATCATGGAATAGATTCCTCTTGATGGTCTAGTACAGCCAAGAATCCTTCAAACACTTTTTATAGCGAGCAAGCAATCTCCCAAAACCAAAAACAGACGGTGAATCCATGATCTTTTATTTAAGTCTATACTACTTATGAAGTTTAGTAGGATCATAGAATGAACTATGGGTAAAACCAGCCAAACGCATGCATGCGATGTAGGTCTCGACTATCACGTGCTCCAACCCCCATTATGGACAGTGCCAACAGATCTGAGTATCCAAAATGACTCGAACCTAGCCAACCCAAGAAAGTTATTTCTCAAGTCTCCTTCTTATATGAAATCAGAGGCTATAATGAGAAATATCCACTCAGGCAATGCTAGAAAAGACAGCCTCTCTCGTAACCAAATATGGAAAAAAAAAAAGTTAAGAAAAAGCCTGTTAGGTCAAAAACTTGAAAAGGTGACTTAAGCAACTATTAAGGCAAGCTTGCTAAGTTAAAAACCTAAAAGGGCAGCTTAGGTCAAAGTTAGGGTGGAGGAAAAAGAATAGAGAAAAAGTTTGCTAAGTTGAAAACCCGAAAAGGGTAGCTCAAGCAAAAATCAAGGCAACCTCGCTACGTTGAAAACCTGAAAGGGCAACTTAGGCAAAAATTAAAGCATGAAAAAGAAAAGAAAACAAACCCGCTAAGTTGAAGACCCAAAAAGGGTGACTTAGGCAAAAATTAGGTTAAAAAGAAAAATATCTGAAAAAGTAGAAGACTACGACTGGACATTTGACTCAGATCAATCCTGATGCGATCTTGTTCGATCAATGTTTCAGTAAGAATCAAAGGAACTATCATGAAATTGGGTCCCATATGAGGAATGGTGGTTATAAGATATGGGTCATGGAGGCCATCTAGTGAACCCAGTAAAAACTGTGCAAAAAGGCAAAGCTAACTAGATGAGGTCCTATCCATCATCTCAAGCAAAGGCATGATGGAAGACAATGTCACTTTACCAGCTTTGGTGTGAATGCCCATGTTAAAAACTGAAAAGTCGAAGAAGTTGGCAAGTTTGTACATCGATGGTGTTTCAACAATGGGCAGTATAATGCTCTCAAAACTAGATGAGTGACAACTGAGTATGGCAAAGAACTCCTCATATAGGGGGCAACGCTCTTGCCAATTGAAGTGGGAGAAATGATCATGAAAATCCTAAAAGGCTGTGTGCTCTTTTTGAAAAGTAATGTTGAGTTTCACATGTCGAAGGGCTTCAAATTGTAAAGACCATTGGATTCAAGCAACTTCCAGTCATCATCCTTTCAAAGCTTTGAGAGAGCCTGAAGAGTCGTGAGAGAGGCCTCAGAGATGTTGAAAGTGCAAAGAGCCATTGAGAAGCATGAAAGAAAACTCGACAAACGACGGAGGAAGTGTTGAAAAGTGTGAAACGAAGTGCAGAGCAACAGTCATTAAATAGTGCGAGAATAAGATAGAAAAAGGCAAGAGAAGGAAAAACCATTGGCAAGTAATGGAAGGACTACCGGCCAGCTTTCCCACTACTGGCCAGCATATGTAGGATAGCCGACCGGCGTCCAACTGTCGACCGAGGTGGCCAAGGCAAAAGGCCCTACGATGCTTCCTTTCATGCGTTTTTGTCCTCGAATTCGTGTATCGACTAGTGATTTTTGGCGTTTGATTTTTAGATTTTGTAACCTTTTTTTTAGAATTGAATAACATATAATGTAGAAACAAATTTGTGTAAATTTGGTTACAAATTAATCAAAATATAAATAGTCCAAGAAGAAATGACAAACCCGAAAATAGAAAATTTTCACAAAGTTCTTTGAAACTTGTTCATACAATTGATTACTTTCTTTGATTATACATCATGATAATTCAAAACATAGAGTTCGTATATTGAATCTAAATGAACAATACAAAAAGAAATAAACATGTAGGAGAAAGCCGATGGTGATAATCCGCACTCATCACCATCATCATCATCATCATCATCATCAATAATGAAGGCAACAACCTTAGCTAAAGGAACTTAATCTCTCACTCCAAACGAGCAGTCTCTTGGCGACTTGTCTAATCCAAGCAAAAAGCACATAGTTAGAAAAACTATTATGATAGAAATCATGCATACATGATGTATAGAATATTGTTTTACCTAATACTGGTGAGACATTTGCAAGACATAACTATGAGAAGCAGCTTGCATTCAAAAAACACATTCCATGGAAGACCGTGGTGCCTGCATCGTATTGTACTTTTATGACTAACAAATATTTGAAGAATAACAAGAAACTTGAAGAAGACATAGTTAGAAGACCTACTAGAGTAGTATCATAAGGACTGAAAGGAATGGTTATGGTCGAATCCTTAGTTATCACATGCTTGTTGATCTACCCACTTGCATCCCATACTTAGACTCTATTGTTGAGGTAGGCCTGGAGGTTTCCAATCACATGACTAGCTAGAACGACTAGAGCAGCTATAGGTGTTAGAGGTAGACATGGTTACTCAGGGGCACTAACAAAAGAGGCAAAGGTGCTAGTATTAAAGGAAGAAACCCTCGATCTCTTCCCACAATAGGTGGAAGAGCTACCAACACGGCTTGAAGAGTCACGAGTACCACTAGCAGAAGGATGAGGAATTTCATCAATAGATCGACTTGGCCTAGTATACAATAATGTGGCTTGAGCCCACTCAGCATAAGAAACTATCGTCACGGGGAACTTGATCTCGCTCAAGGGAATCCCGATAGCGTAGACGGTGACCTTTGGCTCTACAGCAAAGTCAGTAGAATCTATCATCAAAACCAGTGGATAAGGAGGAATCTTGTGAAGCTTTAGACCTCTAAAACAATCCTAGACTCAGTCACCAAAATACCATATCATGTTGTCAACACATGGAAGAAGGATGTGACAGTTGATATAGGAGGCGGTAAACCTCATAGCAGCTGACCAACCTTTAACGGGCTCCCACCACTCACAATGAATCTATCTGCAGTCACTGAATTTTTGAAGCTCAATGAAGGAATGAAGATGAATGTCGAGCAATGAAAATGATCGAAATGCCCTTGAAGATCAAGAATAGAAGGTTGAGAAGAAGTTGGTGAAGAGTCCGAAAAACTAAAATGTGACTTTGAAAAATCATAGAAATTAATTCGAGAAGAATCTAATAACGAGTCATATACTGTTATGACATTACAGATGTCTAGTTTTTGTAAGAATTTATAGATCTTTAATCGAAGTTGAAATTAAGAAGCTATGCATGATCGAAGGAATAAAGGTCTGAAGGGGGTTGCATTGAAGGAAGACAAAAAATGGAAAGGGGCTACTAGAAATTGACCGGCCAGCCATCAGGCAATTGCCCAGCCATCTGACAGCCACTCAACTGTTGGCCAATGGCATCCATCAGATGGCCGCTTGGCTTTTTGAGGATGGCTGTCTGGGCCTTGTTAGGTTATTTTTGGAAGTTATCTTGAAAAACTTTCTTTTTCGTCTGCAGCCTTCTCCTTTATAAACCTTACTCCTTTTGGTTTGCAATACACACGAATGTTGAATACAATCATCTCTTTTCCCTCTTGAAGACATACTCAAGAATTTGAGAAGTTTTTTCTAGTATAATTTTTTAGGCGTTCTATTGCTCTAAACCCAGAAAGGGTACGTCTCGATAGTAGAATCCTCCTCCCTTTTACTTTTCTTGCTTAGAAAAAGCATGTTTTGGGATTTATTTTTTGCTTAGGAGCATGTTTAGGGTTATTATGAATTGTTTACCCCATTTATTTCGCAAGATGGATAAGCGTGTCAAGCCTAAGTCTGCAAACTTTCCTTTTTTAGAATTATGTTTAGGAATTTACTTTCTTTGCGAATACTTAGAACCACGACTAGGAGAACATGTTTGAAATCATGCTTAAGAGCACATGATTATAATCATGCTAGGAAAACTTACTTGCTTTGATGAATGCTAGGAAATAGCATGGAATAAGTAGAATTACCATTTTGTCCTTCAATGCTATGATTGGTGATTGTTTGAATTAGGCTAGAGTATCCCATGAATACTATGTTTTAGTCTAGAAATGTCATGATGATACATGATATGAATAATGCTACAATAGCTATAGGTAGAATTGCCATGATATAATTTATCAAAATTTAGGCTAGAATGCCATGATATTAGATTATGGCTTTGTATGATTTATGAATATTTGTGTATTTAGAAGTGTAATTGTATGATGCCATGAAGTGATGGAGGACTCACATTGATGGTAAGGGACCATCACTAAAGAATGAATGCCCTAGCTATGTTTAGATAGGTATGTAAGAAGCTTGATAGACGTTGAGTAGACTCACATATGGTGGCGAGAAATTCATCATCCATTGAGTTTCGAGTGTATGTGAATGTATGAAACATTATATTATTGTTGAATAACAATGTTGTAATCCTCTTCCCTTGCCCCATGCATAACGGAAATGTAATCTATTCTCCTCCCTCTTTCTTTGTATGAATATACAACTGTCATTGATTGAATAATCAACTCACATGCCTAACAAAGATTAAAATGGAAATATGTGTATAAAATGAAACAACGCTAAGCAAACTAAGTAACAACACAATTATTCCTATTTGGTATTTCCCAAGTGGATACTAGATTCATATTCGGGCAAGTCAAAAGGCCCGTACCTAACTCCTGAACCTGTCTCCGAAGGGATAAGGATAGTTTAGGTCCTGAAGTAAGGGATCAGATTGCCCCCATTCATTTCCTAATTGAATAATTGGGTGGCGACTCTTTTCTTCAGATGTGCCCATGGCTCGTTTGTGTTCCCTTAAGTCTTGAAAAAAGCTTTGACATAGTATCATGGCCGCAAATGCTTTAGTGGGATGAAAGCCTCGTTCACAGTGATGACTCCACTAGGGATAAGAGAAGTTGATTCCGATGCAAATACCAAATTTTAATACCTCATGTTGACATAATGAGTCCTTACATCACTGCACTTTTGCACACAATGAACATGAAATGCCTAAACTAGTCGTGTAGCATTGGCATGAGAAGTCTTTGGCTCCATTCGACCCTTAGACGATTCATGCTGGTGTCACCACCTTTGAGCACATACCATTGAATTGGTATAAAAAGAGACCAACCTAAGGGGGCATCTCTTGCTTGAAGAAGCCCAGACCGTTGGGACACTTGAGACTCAAGCCCATATAGACAACTTTAGAAATTACCAATAGGATGAAAATCTTAAACCCATATTGAAATGCATGTCTATGGATGTAAAATTCCCCATGATTAGTACAACATCAACATGAACCTCATGCAACCACGAACAAATGCCACATGTCAAGCCACCCAAAAGAATAAAATGGGAACATGTGCCATGAGTTAAGATTGCCATGACATTTTGAAAATCATGTTATGATAATCATGAAGAATCCAACATCAACATGAATTTAGAATTAAGAGAGAGAATCTCGCATTGCCACAGCCCATGATGATTTCTTGGGAACAAAGCCTAAAATCCTAGGAAAAGACACTCAATCTCGTGTGGAAGGAATAAGGTTGGAAGGTTGAAAGCGTGTCTATGCCCTTATATGAGCATGCATCATATCATGCATGCATGTATGCATGGATAGCATTAACACCTTCGTTTTGCAACCGTTATAGCTTGGGTTAGATGACGTGGCCGTTTGACAAGGTAAGAAGAATCAATTGACGAGATAGATGCACCCAATAGCAAAAATGCTGAAATGGCTCAAGTGAGGGCTAACATCACACGCCCCAATAGCAAATGGCCTAACTCATTGAAGCTTTATGAAATGGGCCCCAACCGCATGAACCAATCTCCACCTGAGGGTAATGGTGATGTGATGGTGAAACTAGCCAAGGCAGAAATAAGGGGAAGAGACCAATCAACCATGAAGAACCTGAATCGGTCAAGCACATGAAAAAGGTCCAATTCCTTTTGAAGAAGAAGAGACTAAAAGGGGCCGAAAACCTGGATGACATATTGGTTATGGGAGACCAAGAGTTGTCTCTAAAGTTTCATCTACCAGACTTGCCTAAGTTTAACGGAGAGGAATCCCAAAACATATTTAAGGCAGTATGCAGCCATAAAAGCATTTGAAGATTTGTATGACTCAAGCATCCAAATAGAAGAATTCAAGTCTAAACAGAAGAGAAGCACTCATGCCTAGCCTCGAATAAATCAAGGGTAGTATCACCAACCTAGTGGGCCTAGCACAACGCCTGTAAAGGTGAAACAGTGGCTCCACAAAGAAGATTTAGTTGTCTAGGAAGGCCGTTTTCCAAAATCTTTGCAAAGTTGAGAGCCAAAAGGATATTGCAACGATTGCCACCAAGAGAGCTTCCAAATCCATTACCAAAGAATTGGAGGCACTATGAGAAATACGGATTTCATCAAGTGACTGGTTACAAGACTAATGATTGCACTCGCCTTCACCATGACATCCAAAATTTGATTGACAAGGGCCAAATTCCCCACCTAAAGGCATATGAGCCTAACACAAGGAGTAACCCATTACCTAACTACAATAGGGTGCTTCCTTCATCTACCAATATGATTGGATCGGGCTTGACTGAGGAGCAAGTCATGAATTCCTTCGAGGAGTGTAGATTAAGTAGGATTGAGAAAGCCAAGAGAACAGAGAAGTTCAAGCTAGAACAAACTACTAGAAATGTGGTCTCAACAAAGAAACCCAAGGTTGAAGAGTCCAAAGAAGAAGAACCCAAGGAGATCATCGAGAGGGTGAAAAATGAGCCCATTCCTTTAGCAGCCAATATTCACACCAAGAAAGTTGGATGGACTAACATTGTAGTGAAAGGGGTCAAGCAAAGCCGAGAACCCAAACTTGTGAATCTCAGTGACCAAGAAGAGGAGCCCCAAGAGATCGAAGAAGAAGAAGTTGTAGTGACACCCATCAAGAAGAAGCCCACATCATCAAGACCATTTGCCAAGTAGTGGATGGCTAGAAAAGAGGCTCGAAAAGTCCCACCACATAGGAGACTCAAGGTGAAGAAGGGTAGTGGAGTTAGGAAAGGGAAGCGAGATGAGAATCTTGTGAGGAGAGAGAGCTTACCTAGAAGGTGTAAAGAAGTGAGAGTTATAGGGATTTGGGATGATATCCCTAAAGTCAAGACCCTTCCAAACTTTTGGGCTGACTTTAGTAGTGATGATGAAATGAGAATTGAGGAAGAAAAACATGAGGGAGAAACACTCATAGGTAGGAGAGAGAATGTCTAATGAGTGACAAGGAGTGGTAGATTTTACTATGAGAAAGAAAAGAAGAAACCAAGTAAGAATACAGTTAAGAAGGGCAAAGAAGTTGCTAATGAATAAGCTAAAGAATAAGAAGATCAAGTGATCAAACAATTGAAGAAAACTCAGGCGAATGCTAGCATATGGGATCTACTTATATCATCCCAAATACATAAAGAAGCCATGGCAAAGGCCTTGGTAGAGGTAGAGATATCGATGGCTGTCACTTCTAGTGAAATGCTGACTTTCTTGATTGGAGGAACACATAAAGGGGTAAGAAAAAAAGAGAAATCACCTTTACAGATGAAGATCTACCATTCGAAGGGAGAAATCATAATAAGCCATTGTTCATCATCGCAGAGATTAGTGGGAAAATGTCTCCTTGTATCATGGTGGATGATAGTCCACCATCAATATTATACATATGAGGATATAACGCAAGTATGGAGTCAGTGAAGATGAGCTTGAGCCTTATGAGATGGTGATTAAGGCCTATGACGATTCAAAAAGGAGTGCCATAGGAATCTTTAAAGCCTTAGTAAAGACTGGGCCAATTGAAGTGATGACATAATTCACAATCCTCGACATTCCACTTACATTTGTTGCCTTGTTTATGATGAGCATGGTTCCACCCACTGGGAGGAGTTCCTTCCACTTTACATCAGAAAATTTGATTTAATGTGCATGGGGAGATCATAACCATTCATGTAGCCTCAATAATTCAACTAGCTGCTTTGAGTGTGAAGGTAGGAGAAATACCTTACATAGGTGGCCATGATTGACAAAGTTAGCCTAATCATTGCTGGAATAATGAAGAAACAAGGGTACATGCCAAGAACAGGACTTGGGGGAAATGGATATGACCTAAAGGTCAAACTTCTAGAATAGAGTTGGGCTATGAATCTAAAGAGGAAGAAGAAAATGTTAAGGCAAAGAAAGGGAAATTCATCAAATTTGTCAAGGCTCAAGATGCTAAACGTGTAGGAGATGCTAAACCATGAGTTTTCAAGGGAATGCTGAAGCCTAGATGTAATCTAAAGAGGAAGAAGAAGATGTTAAGGCAAAGAAAGCGAAATTCATCAAATTTGTCAAGGCTCAAGATGCTAAACGTGTAGGAGATGCTGAACCATGAGTTTTCAAGGGAATGCTGAAGCCTGGATTTGAGATCCTCAGAGATATCCTTCATACAGGAGTCTCCAAAGGGGATGACTTGGTGGAAAAGATGGAGAAGATGACCATCAAGGCCATCAAGCTCTAATCAACATTTTTATATGGTGGCGGCGATCGACACTTCAGCAAATGGATAGAAGTTGAGTCCCATACTAAGTTAGGGGTGAAGCGAATGGCGAAGTTCATTGAGAAGAACATCATATGCAGATTTGGGGTGCCACATCATGTCATGACTGGGTTTATTTTCAAGCCGAGACTAGGGCTTCGTTCAACAAGTACGAAATTGAACACCATAAGTCACCTCCATACCAGCCACAAGCCAATGGGGCAGTAGAGGCGACTAATAAGAACGTTAAGAAGATGTTGGCCAAGGTGGTATAGACTTAAGATTGGATAGAGAAGTTGCTATTTGTGTTATAAGGTTATAGAATGACACCCAGAAGTTTGACCGACATGACGCCATTCTAATTGGTATGTGGTTCAGAAGCGGTTCTACCAATTGAGAAAGAAATAAAATAAGTGAGAGTTATGATTAAAGCAGAAGTTTATGAAGAGGAGTGGATTCATAATAGATATGAACAATTGGCCTCGATCGATAAGAAAAGAATGAAGGCCAGGTATCACATGCAGTTATATCAAAAACCAGATTGCTCAAGCCTTTAACAAAAGAATAAAAGCAAGGAAGTTCAAAAAAGGAGAATTGGTCCTCAAGCAAGCAAGACCAGTTATGTTTGATCCAAGAGGAAAGTTTAAACCCAACTGGGAGGGTCCATTTGTTATGACAAAGGTCACATCCGGCAGAGCCGTCATTCTATCAGATATGGAAGGAAATGAGTTTACTGAGCCCATCAACTTGGACAGGCTAAAAAAATATTACGTATAAAAAAAAGTTAGAGGAAAAATAATTAATCAGAAAACCAAAAATGGCTGATTAATAACAGGAGTTGTATGATTATGCATATATTATTTGAAGAACCAAGATTATATTTTTATTAATGAAATGAAACTGTTTGGAACAAATATGTATTTTGAAATGTCTTATTATTTTACATAACAATGAAAGGAAACATCGAACATCAAAGTCAATCAAGACTACAATGTCATCTCTGCCTCTTCAATGGACTACGAATAGGCTCACCGTATCACTCATAGCACTGTCTGGCTCGAAGAACAAGATCAGGAATGGAAGCTTGAAAGGTCACCCAATCCTTGTATCGATCGTCAGTTTCAAAATCAAGATCATGGAATAGATTCCTCTCAATGGGGTGATGTGCTCAAGAATCTCTCACATGCTCTAGATAACAGGCAAATAGTCTCCCAGGATCGAAAGCAGTCGATGAATCACAATCCTTTGCTTCTGACCATGTTGTCGACGCAGCCTAGCAAGATCATAAAATGAACTGTGGGTGAAACTCGCTAAAGGCATGCATGCAATATATGTCCCTATGGTCATATGCTGTAGCCTCCACCATGGACAGTGCCAACAAATCTAAGTATCAGGAATGACTCGAATCAATCTAAGAAGAATGTCTCTCAAGTCTCCTCCTCATATGAAGCCAAGGGTTGTAATGAGAAATATCCCTTTCAGGCGATGCTAGAATGGACAACCTCTCTTGCAACCAGATCGACAAAAAAAAAATAATAATAATAAGAAAAGAAGCCTACTAATTCAAAAAATTGGAAAAGGCGGCTTAGGCAAAAGTCAAGGCAAGCCCGCTGAGCTGAAAACCCAAAAGAGGGCAGTTTAGGCAAAAATTAGGGCATAAGAAAAAAAGAAGAGCCCGCTGAGTTGAAAACCCAAAAAGCGCAGCTCAAGCAAAAGTTAGGGCAAACTCACTAAGTCCAAAATCCAAAAAAGGGTGGCTTAGGCAAAAGTTAGAACATAAAAAAAAAATACATAAGTAAAACCTGAAGAAGCAGAAGACTACCATTGAATCTCTGACTTGGATCTGTCTTAACACGATCCATCCAATCAATGTCTGAGCCAAAATCAAGGGAACTGTTGTGAAATAGAGACCCATATGAGGAATAACGACCACAAGATGTGGATCTCCAAGGTCGTTCAGTGAGACTAGTAAAAACTGTGCAAGAAGCCAAAACTGAAAAAGGCAAAGCCAACCAAACAAAACCCTGTCCATCATCCCGAGCAAAGGCATGATTGAGGATAATGTTGCTCTACAACCCGTGGTGTGAATGCCCATGGTGAAAATCGAGAAGTTGAAGAAATGGGCAAGATCAGATGCTGATGATGTCTGGATAGTAGGAAATATAAGGCTCTCAAAACTGGATGAATGATGATCGAGTATGGCAGAGAATTCCTCATACAGAGGGAAAAGCTCATGCCTGTTGAAGTGAAAAAATCCCAAAAGGTTGTACAGTCCTTCAAAAGGGGGATGTCGAGCTCAATGTGACGGAGGAACTTAAGATGATAGAGACTGACAAGCTCGAGTCGTTTATAGTCCTTATCCCTCAAAGGCCTTAGAAGGGGTTAGAGGATCTGGAGAAAAGCTTCAAATATGTTGAATGACATGAAGAGGCGTTAATATGAAGAAAGAAACCTCAAGAAACGAGAGAAAAGGTGCACAGAAGTAGCCGAAAGGAATAGCACTTAAATAGTGCACAAATTGAGATAGAATAAGGAAGAATTGCTGGAGAATTGCCGATCGGCCATCTAACTATTGGCCAGTTGTTTCATGATAGCCATTGGTAGCATACAGTCACCTAGTAGTCATATAGTTGCCCGACAGTCTGATGGTCGGGCAGCAGCTATTAGTACCCCTCCTCTTATGTAATCTTTCGACTTCTGAAACGCATATTGACGAACGATTTCGAGCACATGATTTTGTAGCGTTGTTCAGAATTGAATAACTGATGATATATAAACAAATTTGAATAAATTTGGATGTAAATTCAATACAATGCACAAAATGTATAGAATCAGATATAAAGAAGTTTCACAAAATTTTTAAATTTATTTGATTGTACATCATGAAAGTTCATACATGGAAGCAAAATAAACAAAGAAAAATCCTAATGAAAGCCAGTAGTGATAGTCATTACTCACCACCACCATTATCAATATCAAAGAGAAAAAGGTGACCTGAGCCTAAAGGCGCTCCACCTCATGTTGCAGAAGAGTAACTTGTTAACGACCCATTTAATCAAGCGAGAAAATCATAAGTTAGAAGAACTATTAAAATAGAAATCATACATACATGAATTACAGAAGGACACCTTACTTGATATTGGTGAGACATCTCTAAGACATACCCATGCGAAGCAGCCTGCATGTGAAAAACCCACTCCATGGAAGATCGTGGCACCTGTATTGCATTACATTCCTATTAGTAACAAATAAAAGAGAATTTGAGAAATGAACAATCAGGAAACTTACCAAAGTGGTGTCCTGATGCGTTCGAAACTAGCAAGTACACTAGTCGCACAAGTAATAAAGTAATGAGTAAGATATTGCTCCCACGAGGATTGATTCTAATTGAATTTGTTATTCGAAAGCAAAGACACAATAAACGGGGGGTTTCGTTGATTGATTAACTAGATGAAATATTAATGCAAGTAAAGAATAACACAATGCAAACTTAATTGAAGTGAGAATTAATCAATGATAGAAATCTGATTAAGGGATCATTCTCTGCCGCAAGATACGGATTTACGAATTAATTGTAGAATTGTCATCCAATTATACCATTGAAATTATCAACCGTAGATAACAATAAGGTCTGTTACCCTAATCTTTCCTTACTTTGTTGTTAAATAAAACAGACTCTTTATTTAATCTCTATCCATTAAATAACCTAGAACAAGCTCTCTAAATTTAATTCAATGGATGCATTATGATAAGAAAGATAGATTGATCTAAGCAATAAACACATAAGCTTGGATTATTTAACTTAGGTTATATTCTCCAATTGCAATCTCTGATCACAATTTTGCTACTAATTATTAGAAATTCAAGACAATTACGGATCAAAATTTCTAGTCTAGCAATAAATAACAACCAGATTATATTCAGTTGGCCACTGAACTATAATCAACAAGCAATCATAAGCATTAAATATTGGAGAATACAAGCAACTTCAATTAGAGAATTGGATAACAATTTATTGCACAATCAACTCACAAAAACCATATCAAGGGCTTTGAAATCACCCCCAACCAATTCAGATTCAGTTACAAATGTTTAAATACAATATAAATACAATACAGAGAAATTCCAGAATTGAAAAGGAAAAGAAAAACTTAGCAAATCCATTGAAAATCTCCTTTGTAGATGAATATCCTTAGGATTGTAGATCTTCCTCTTTCCAAGCCTTCTTTCTCCTTCAAGAACTCCAAGGGATGAGAGAAATCCAGAAATGCTGCCTCTACCACGTTCTCCCCTCTTCAAGTTATTCAAATAAAACCCTAAAATGTGTTTATATACTATGCTACAGTGTCCCGTATCATACTTGCTATAGTGCTTTGTGGAATTACGTTTCTACACTTCTCACACTGTTTTGATTATAACTTTCGGTACACTAAATGGATTTATGAACCGTAAATTTCTCTAGAAAATAGACTTCGAGAGCTTTCCAAAGATATATAACATGTTATCCGGTTTATTGTATATCAATACAATTAAATCCGAGAAGATGGTTGACTAGCAAAGGTGAAAATGAAGGGTTTGACTCCATTTTTGTGCAAGTTGCTCCAAAACTCCTACAAACATCAAAAACACACAAAAACATAAAAATACCAAGGAATAGAGCAAAGAAACATGGACGAATTGATATGAAAATGATATATAAATAGACACTTATCAAATTCCCCCACACTTAGACTTTGCTAGTTCTCGAGCAACTACGACAATATGAAATAAAACTAAACCGAAACAGAATCAACAAAAAAATTAAAACACACAAATGCTTTATCTTGCAAATAGGCCTCAAAGACTGTACTTAATTATAACCCAAGGAAAACTTCAAAATAATGCACTTGATCAAGAATTTTATCTTAAAGATTAGTTTCGCTTCATTTCAATTCCTCAAGTGTGTGTATGTAGAGCCATTCTCACCTAATCACTTGTAACCCGGATGAGTTTATGCTTAAAAATGAATCATATTTAATGGTGAAGATGTGTGTATAAATGAACTCCATAGGCCTGCTTTTCAAGTCACTCTCCACTAATGTAGACATGCACAACACCAAGGATCAAGTAAGACTTTATTAAGCTTGTAACGTTTGGCTTGGGTGAAGGTATGATAAAGGATAATAATTTGGCTCAAATCACCCACAAACACATAAATCATTCAAGATTATGTAGAGCTCAACCACCTAACATAAAAAAATTTGTTCGAATTCATCAAGTGACTCCCCCAAACTTATTCAGAACACTCAATCTCTCTTTTTATTATTGTTTTTTTTAACACGAAAGAAACTATACTCCCACACTTTGTTGTTTTATTATTTTTAAAAACACTCAAGAGTATAGATCTTTTTTTCTTTTTTTTCTTTTTTTTCTTTTTTCTTTTTTTTTTTTAACTACAATTCCCCTCCCCCACACTTAAACATCACATTGTCCTCAATGTGTAAGCAAATGGAAGGTAAGTATAGATTTTGTTTTTTTTTTTTTTTCTTTTTTAAACAAACACAATAGAACTCACTTGCATTGCTCATGACACATCCCAACCTCCTCTAACTTCACAAATCCAGAACATAGCTCAGAATTTAATTGTGAATGATCTACATGCTCATAGGTAAGGGATAAACTGTTTGGAACAAATTCATTTGAGGTTAGGAAATCATTTAGTGAGTTAACAAAAAAAAAGGCTTACAAAGGCTCAAAGGGGTAACTAGGGATCAATTTCACTCAAGGTTGGCTATTAAGGCTCAAACGGTCCAAAGATGGCCTAAATCATTTCCCTAATGTTGCACAGTCTAGGATTTCGCCTCAAGTGACCATCAAACAAGTTCTAGACTTCATTGAAATCTGGAGAAACACTTAAATTACATAAACTTTCTCTAAGTAAACAAATAACTCAGTGATAATAGCTCAATGCTCAATGTTGCGCAAGAAATCAAAGGTAAAGCAAAACCAATAAACATTTCAAGCACACAGATCCATGCATCATTTATCATTTTCCAAGAATTATTCTTAATTCAATCATTATCTTATCATCGACCCACAAAATGCAAGAAAAGAGGTACGTGGCATTGTTACACTTGAGTCAAGATTGTATATTTCAACAATCCTTAGGACCAGTAGCTAGCAGACTTAAGGTTTCCAGCCTATATACCTTTATTATGAGTGAACAAACCAAGAAACAAGACACTTCAATAAATTTATTTAAGTAGAATGCATTTCAAGGGTTAAAGAAACCCCATATTCTACCATTCTCAAGTTTTTTCACAAATTGTTTTTTGAATCAGAAATGTTAAAGAAAAAAAAACACATAACAACTCTAAATTACATAAAATTAAACCTACTCATAAAATAACAAAGTCCAACAATCAGGAAATAAAAACAAGTTAGTTAGAATGGGTCTAAAAAGTTTAGAAGTTAGCCTCTTTATTCAGCCATTATGGATTAAAGAGATCCAGAATGCGTTTCAAGTGGACTTAAACTTTTTAAGACACCACTCTAAAAGGCAAGATTAGAAAATATTACTGGAATGAAAGAAATAACCTGAAAAAGCTCAAAAGAAATAACATGAAAAATCTCAAATAAACACAATAAAAAGAAAGCAAACGAAAGTGAAGCAAACCAGTAGATAAAGATTACAGACTTAGCGTTAAATCCAGTTTACGCCATTTATTGCCTTCCGTAAACCAATATATCCGAGCTATTGTTGGATCAGGCGAATAGACGAATGCTTTTAATTTGTCAATTAACTCCCCTATAGTTGAAGTTGTAACCAAGATTTGCCTCGCTGACGGTGAGATGAAGTTTTTTTCTATAGCTTGATCAAGAAAAGACAACAAACCATCAAAAAAATTATTGACATTTAACAAACCAATGGGTTTGTGATGGATGTTTAGCCGTGCCCAGGAGGTGATTTGAAATATCTCTTCTAATGTACCATAACCACCAGGCAAAGCTATAAATGCATCAGATTTAATGACCATATGTGTAATACGCTCATGCATGCTAGAGACCTGTAACTCTTCCCCCATTGTGTTGCCTACAATATCTGGCACGACTAATGGTTTAGGGATAATGCCGAGAACTTTGCTCCCTCCTAGGGATGTAGCTGTTGACACACACCCCATTAACCCAAGAATACCCCCTCCATAAATCAAATGAATACCCCTCGCAGCTAATGTCCTACCAAGATCAAGAGCTGCTTTGTAAACTCTCCATCTTTACCAAATTGCGATCCACAAAATACGCATATATTTTGGAATCGCCGAATTGGTGTTTTCTCCATTTCTAAAAGTGCTCTAAACTTGTGTAAGACAATGATGCACGTTAGGTATTATGCGATTCAAGTGCAAGAGAGGTTATAAAATGACATTTGAAAATATGCAGAATGGATATATACACACGTAAAACTCTCAAATTTGACACATGGGGACATAATTTCGGTGCGGGTTGCTCGATGCAGATTTATCGTCCAAGATTTGAAAAAATGAGATATGCTTTCGGAGGGGTTTGACAAAACCACCATACTTGTCTCCCACGTGAAGCATGAAAAATGGAAATATACTTTCAGCAGGGTTTAACAAAATCGCCACACTTGTCTCCCATGTGAAGCATGAAAAGTAGAGATATACTTTCGGTGGAGGTTGACAAAACCTCTACACTTGTCTCCAATGTGTACTTATGCCATAGCGTAGTCATATGGTTTGTCAAAAAGAAAACTTGATATTAAAACAAACAAAATCAACAAACAACAACAACACAAAAACAACATTGATAATCAAATCAAACGAAACAAGAAAAAAATAAAATTTGACAACAACAACACACATTATACAAGTAGTTGTGATTGTGGCTCACATCTTCATCTGGTTTTACGTCCAGTAACGGCTGAAACGCCTTTTATGAGTCGGGGATTTGCTTTCCATCCAGTTTTCTTATAAACTGGCAAACAGGGTCGTGTTTAGTCAGATTCCCTAGGCTATAACACTACAATTCATCACGAAATTGTGTCCATAGATTAAGCAATTCACGCTGAACAAGTCCACAAGAATGTGACTCGATAGTTAACAAAACATTATCCAGCGACTCATTACTCAAACCATTCTTAATAAATGAAAGTTTATCTTCTCTATTCCTGGACGCAAAACCTAATGAACGACAAGTCTGGTTACAATTCCATCTAGCACATTTATAACATACTTGTAACCTCTTCGCTCTTCGCCTATTGGCATAGTAGCTCTTTCCTAGACCAGGCATGTATTTTGTGAGATTAATGTCAGGCTCACCTGACAATCTCACCTTGGCTTTGATAAGCCATCAGATATCCGCTGGCACATTTAGGAGCATCAATGCCCAAAGTTTAGTCATCCGTACTTTATAAATTTTAAACACAGCATTTTAAGGAAGTGAAAGGAAATATTTACGAAGGTTCGACATAAAAATATCGGCATCCATTGAAGAGAAGAAAGGGAGAGATATTACCAGTAATGTGATTAAGTCTGTTCTTCTCCAAGATATGCACGTTTCAAACCTTCGGGCAATGGTTTCAGTTTCCGTTTGGGTGTTCCTCAAGCTGTCACACAAAAGAGTTCAAAGTACAGAATAATCAAATTAAACAAAAGGAAGGGAAAGAAAAAAGCAGAAACGAAACTGAAGACACATAAAAGAGATAACAACACAATAGCAAACAAAAGTCAAAAACAAGTAAAAAAACAAATAAGACGGATGGCAAAGAGAGATAAAACTTGATCAATTTGATGGCCTACGAAAGGAATCTCATCGAGACACAATAATGGATCATTACTACCTTATTTTATTTTATTTTTCTTTTATTTTTTATTTATTTTTCAAAAACATTGGGTTGCCTCCCAATAAGCGCTTGGTTTAACGTCCTCAGCCCGACATTGGTTCTATCATGGGAGGATCCAATCTTCGCTGTGCTTCTCTAGTGGGTTTGGATCCTTTTTCCAACAAGAATTGTTGCATGCATATGGCTGGGCCTTGAATGTTAGCAATCTTCCACCCAATGGCTATTTTGTGATCTCGAAGCACTCGTATGAGTTTCTCTTCTTGTAATGGTGCAAGGCCCTTTGCTATTATGATTGGTAAAGTATCTTTCTCACCAAGGAATACATGTTTCAAATGATCTAGAAGAGGCTTAAGCTCCAAGGTAGGGGCTTTCATCACAGAAGGAAGAATTTTCTCATTAGATAAAGGAAATTAAATGTATAAAACATCATACCTATTTGTGGTCATTGCTATGGTCTCATCTAAGCATGCCACAGCTTCCTCCATTTCTTTGGACAATTGTATCAACCTCTTTGATTTTCTGTCCCTATGTGCTCACTCATTGCCTCGAAAATATTGAAACTGATCACCTCGTCATCAAACTTCATGGTGAGAGTGCCATCATGAACATCAATCTTGGTTCTAGCAGTCTTAAAAAATGGTCTCTCTAAAAGAATCGGAGTTGGATTAGGAGATGTCTCATCCTTTATTTGAAGAACATAGAAGTCTGTGGGGAAAACCAATTGATTCACCTGCACAAGCACCTCTTCCACAACTCCCTTAGGATATGCATTAAAACGATCAGCAATTTGAATGGTAATACCAGTTTTCGCAAAAGGCCCAAGATTTAAAGAAGCATAAATAAAATATGGCATGACATTAATAGATGCTCCTAAATCTAACATAGCTCTTTCAAACTTGGTTTTACCAATGGTGCATGGAATGGTGACCGTACCTGGATCATTACATTTTAGAGGAATTTTTCTTTGTAATACAGCTGAAACATTTTCCCCCACACGTACTTTCTCATTCCCTTTTAAATTTCTCTTGTTGGTGCATAACTCCTTAAGACGTTTTGTATAATGAGGTACTTGCTAGATAGAATCCAGAAGTGGTATATTTACCTCGATTTTGCGAAAAGTTTCCAAGATTTTTTGTTCTTGTTCCTCCTTCTTCGATTTTGCAAATCTACTAGGAAAAAGTGGAGGAATAACATATGAAGGAATGGGAGTTATAGGATTTACCTGAGAGCTCAATTTTTTTTTTCATGGCAGATGTGGTGTCATCTCCTTCATCAGTTTATGATTTTCCTGGCAAGACATCTAATTACTCTCCACTTTGCGAAATTATCGCACTAGCAGTCTCGTTTGGATTGATCGCCGTTTGAGAAGATAATTTTTTTGTGTCTTGGCCCTCGAATTTGCTCATGCTAGTAGCCAATTGTCCCATTCGATTTGCCAGGTTTTGGATACCTGCCCCAGTTTCCTACTGGAATTGCATTGTGTTAGTGGCAAGTGCATTAACAATATCCTGGAGAGACATACCTGAGTTTTGTGAAGCTAGTTGCGGTGCTAGATGTGGCATTGGTGGTGGTTGCATTTGAAATGGTTGCTGCACTCTAGGTTGATTGAAACCTTATGGCCGATTTGGTATGGCATTTGGGGCGATTGGTTGATGATTCCAGTAACTGAAATTAGGGTGATCTTCCCATCCAGCATTGTAAGTGTTAGAGAAGGGATCATACCAATGCCTTGTTTGTCCTGGAAATCCACCCATGGCATTGGCCTGTTCCATATCTCCTTCTTGTAAAGTTGGATACATGTCGATTGGATGCTCCATGGTAGAATATATCCCACATGCATAAGATTTCTACATATGTCCTACAGCCATGTTTTCCACAATAAACGTTAGCTCAGAAAGTTGTTGTTCAATGTTCGGAGTGCTTACCTCATTTACTCTCCATGGTAGTTGTGGCTTAAATTCGATGCTGAATTATTAGAAGTTTACTGCCATGTCGCCTAAACACAAACAATCAGAAAAGAAAAACAAAAAAAAAAACATGAATCAACAATGAAAATAAAATAACAAATCGATTAGAAAATCAATCCCCGGCAATGGCGCCAAAAACTTGATGCGTTCGAAACTAGCAAGTATACTAGTCGCACAAGTAATAAAGTGATGAGTAAGATATCGTCCCCACGAGGATTGATTCTAATTGAATTTGTTATTCGAAAGCAAAGACACAATAAACGGGGGGTTTCGTTGACTGATTAACTGGATGAAATATTAATGCAAGTAAAGAATAACACAATGCAAACTTAATTGAAGTGAGAATTAATCATTGATAGAAATCCGATTAAGGGATCATTCGCTGCCACAAGATACGGATTTGCAAATTAATTGTAGAATTGTCATCCAATTACACCATTGAAATTATCAACAGTAGATAACTATAAGCTCTGTTATCCCAATCTTTCCTTACTTTGTTGTTAAATAAAACAGGCTCTTTATTTAATCTCTATCCATTAAACAACCTAGAACAAGCTCTCTAAATTTAATTCAATGGATGCATTATGAAAAGAAAGACAGGTTGATCTAAGCAATAAACACACAAGCTCGGATTATTTAACTTAGATTATATTCTCCAATTGCAATCTCTGATCACAATTTTGCTACTAATGATTAGAAATTCAAGACAATTACGGATCAAGATTTATAGTCTAGCAATAGATAACAACCAGATTATATTCAGTTGACCACCGAAATACAATCAGCAAGCAATCATAAGCATTAAATACGGGAGAATACAAGCAACTTCAATTAGAGAATTGGATAACAATTTCTTGCACAATCAACTCACAAAAACCATATCAAGGGCTTTGAAATCACCCTCAACCAATTCAGATTCAGTTACACATGTTTAAACACAACATAAATATAATACAGAGAAATTCCAAAATTGAAAAGGAGAAGAAAAACTTAGCAAATCCTTTTAAAATCTCCTTTGTAGATGAATATCCTTAGGATTGTAGTTCTTCCTCTTTCCAAGCCTTATTTCTCCTTCAAGAATTCCAAGGGATGAGAGAAATCCAGAAATGCTGCCTCTACCACGTTTTCCCCTCTTCAAGTTATTCAAACCCCTAAAATGTATTTATATACTCTGCTACAGTGTCCCGTATTATGCATGCTACAGTGATTTGTGGAATTACATTTCTACACTTCTCACACTGTTTTGATTATAACTTTCGGTACACTGAATGGATTTATGAACCGTAAATTTCTCTAGAAAATAGACTTCGAGAGCTTTCCAACGGTATATAACATGTTATCCGATTCATTATATATCAATACAATTAAATCTGAGAAGATGGTTGACTAGCAGAGGAAAAAATGAAGGGTTTTACTTCACTTTGGTGCAAGTTCCTACAAAACTCCTACAAACATCAAAACCACACAAAAACATAAAAATACCAAGGATTAGAGCAAAGAAACATAGATGAATTGATATGAAAATGATACATAAATAGACACCTATCATGTCCTATGGAGCAAAAGGGATAAGCATGATTAGATCCTCGGTGATGACATGGCTGTGGATCGACCCGTTGTCATCCCACGTGTAGATGACTTTACTAGGGTAAACCTGAAGATCACTGATCACATGACCAATTGGAGCAGCTAGGGTAGCTGAAGATGCTGGAGGAGAGGTGGCTACTGAGCCACTATAGAAAGAGAAGCTGAAGTACTTGTACCTGAAGAGGAGGCTCTCGATCCCTTCCCACGACGAACAGAATAACTACATGGGTGACTAGACACTGCTAGAGGATGAAGAATGTCAACAGTAGATCAGCTGGGCCTGGTATACAATAAGGCAGCTCAAGCCCATTTGACATAAGGAGTCGATCTCAATGGGAACTCGATTGTACTTAAGTGAAACCCAATCGTGTAGACCAATACCTTTGGCTCCATAGCCAAGTCGGCTGAAGCAATGAGAAAAACCGGTGGCAGAGGAGGAACCAAATAGTGTGTTGGGCCCTTAAACCAATCGCATATGCGATCACCCAGCCACCATCATGTTGTTCATGCAAGGAAGGAAGATGCAATAGAAATTGAAAGGGGTAGCAATTCATATAGCTGTAGACTAGTTCTCCTCGAGTCCCTACCACTCATAATAAATCTGCAAAAAACTAAAAAAGGCAAGGTAAGAATATCGTATAAATGAAATATTGGCAATAATTTCTTTGTTACCTTGTCCCAGGTCAACATGTAAATGTAATCACAAAAGAAGTCTAGCTCTTGAGATCTCTCGATCTCCTCACGGCGTGCAACCTACCGCTTCATCCGAGGGAAAGAATAATCCTTAGTAGCAGGAAGAGAAGATAGTAGAACTCCCAACTCATATGCCCACATCTATTATGGGTGATACAGAATCAGAAAAGGGAGTCATAACGATAAAACACGAAGGTATCAGAAAGAAAGAAGTTATCTCAATAAGTGCAGCAAATCTAGGAACCCTGACAATGCCTCGACAAGCTTGATCTAAGCCAAAATATAAGTGACCGAGAGCAACGCGACCCTAGTCAAAATATTTCACTGGATCAAGATCTTGGAGGGTAGGAAGTAAAGTCAAAGCCATGGTGTTTGACGTATTGGAGAAGAGCGTCATACCCAATAGATAAACTATGAAGTTGCGAGCATACCGATCCACCTCGACAGGAGTCAGTTGGACCTATGTTTCCAATATTCATGCAAGGGAGCATATCGAATAGAAACATTATTCTTGACCTTCACCCTACACCCAAGAAGATCTTGGATTAATTTATGTTGATCCACTGAGTTCGTAATATTGATATTAATAGGAATTGGATCACCATCGCATTGAAGGTCGGTCAAGGCGACAATGTCCAAAGGCATAATAGTCATCTCACCGAGCGAAAGATGGAATGTGTGGGCCGTATCCATCCACCTCTCCCACAAAGTGGCTAATACCCGACGATCAGTGTACCATTGAGCATGCAGAAGACAAGTGATGAACTCATATTAACCAGTATCAATGATCCTTCTCTTTACTGCATCATTCTCTATATCTAAGAACCAACTACGGGCTCTAGAAAATGCCCCACACATCATGTTCTTATGATGGTCCTAAAGCAAGAAATTGAAGTCTCTACATGAATGCAAGCCTAAATACATTTGAAAAAAATAGTAAAGGCAAGATATGAAGAGACTAAGTATCGGATTTATTATGTGCAAAGCCATGTCATAGACAGTTGGCACTCCTTGTCTCTTCAGAGACCCCTCAATGTTGATTTCTAGACCAGATTAGACTCGTTTAGGCCAAGGTGGATTGGATGACCTACCATTAGAAAGAAGAAGTTTAGACGAACATGTAAGAAAAAACAGGAAGCGAATCGGATGAAAAACGAAAAAGTTAGGCACGAATGAACACCCGAATGGAGGAATGGGCTTTATAGAAACCCCTAACCGCCGACCGGCAGTCAGATAGCTGGGCGGATATTGACCAACTGCCAGGCGATAGTTAGATAGCTAGGAAAGAGAGAAAAAGAAAAAGAAAGAAAGAAAAAAAAAGAAAAAGAAACACAAAAAAGGAAAAAAGAAAGAAAGAAAGAGCCAAAAAAAAAAAAGAGAAAAACAAGAAAAATAGAGAGAAAAGAAGAGAAAAAGAGGAGGATCTTAAGACACTTCCAAATGGAATCGGTGACAATTACTTGATAATGACAGTGGTTTAACAACTCATAAGGAAAGAAGAGCAACCTTAGTTGATAGAATCTTCAATTGGAATCACATGGAAGAATTCCTCCAGATACTAAAAAGCAATCTGTAGAAGAACACACGAAACAAGGTAAAAATTTGAATTAATTTTTACATCATCAAGAAATTTTTTTTAATTTTGCAGGAACTTGCAAAAACAAATTTTTCATGTTAGGATAGATGTTTTATTAGTGGGCCAAAAATGTTGGAGATTATTTTCAACACAAAATACATTGTGCTATTTATAGTTGACTGTAACTATTAAATTATATAACCTTTCTATGCATACGTGATGATCCTTTAGTTGCACACTTTACTTTGTGATTCATCGCTACGTATTGTGTTTAGGCCACCAAATACCTCTCAGTTGCAGGATTTGGTGCCAAGTTGCTTGGAGTTTTTGGAAATGGCATGGTGCAGTCTTTTATTGATGCAAGTACCTTAGTTCCATCAGGTAAGCATGAAAAATCATGTGCCATGGTAGGATCCGTGATGTATTTTTATGAAATTATTTGCTACTTGCACTTTTATGGGCTATGGGCTGCTTGTTTAGATTTCTTTTTTCTCTCTCAGTAATTTATTATCTATTGAGCAAAGTAGGCTTTCAATGGTTTATAGGCGGAAACATCTAAACTAGCTACAGCCTTCTTGCAATTTCATCTATAAATAAAATCAACCCTTACAATTTGGTGCTTTTACTTTCTTTTTGAGAGCTTAATATTCCTCTTAATTGTATAGTTCTTATTGAACTTGCCTTTAATTTTATTTAGAAACCTTTTACTAACTTCCTCATCTATTTATAAGTGTCTTATTTCAATTGACTGAATAAGAACTAGAACACAAAAATTGTTCTCATGCAATTCAAGTATTTAAATTCAAGTTTGTCAGTGACCTCGTACCTCTCTACTGACATGGTTTTAATCCATTCTCATTCCTTGGCAGACATGAGAAATCCAAAGCTTGCTGCTAAAATTGCAAAACAACTGCACAAATTCCATCAAGTGGAAATTCCAGGTTCTAAAGAACCTCAGTTATGGAATGATATCTCCAAGTTTTTTTAGAAAGGTTCGCTTCTGATTTATGATTAGGCAGCCATCATAAATAAAACGGTCTAAATTCCTTTCAATTGTTTGTCACTGTTTTTGAATTAAATGTCTTTCATAGCATGTTATTGATATCTTGTCTGAGTTGCCTCCTCTTGTTACAGCATCTACTCTTAAATTTGATGATATTGAGAAGCAAAGGATATATGAGAAAATTTCATTCAAGGAAATTCAAAAAGAAGTTGCTGAGCTCAAGGTAATCTCTGTGTGTCTTGAGCCTGTAATTTTTCTAAAGTTTGTTTTCATTAACGTATTTAGTGGAATTTTTCTGAAGTTGGTTTATAAAAATCTCTTTGTGTGTAACTGATGAGAGATCATGTGGAAAATATTCTGCTAATTGATTGTATCCTGATTTTTTTTTTTGGAATGAGGGAAAAAACTTGCTGTTTATGCTGTTGGGACGAGCTATTAATTCTGATTTGTTTGAATATTTTGTTTTCGGATGATCTTTTAGTCTGGGTAGTACGACTGGATTTTGCATTAGAGTGTAGCATTTGTTCGCATGAAGATTGAGTAGTAGAGGTTGTGCTGAGAGATTGGAAGCTATAAAAGAAAAATGTCTTCTGCAAACAAGGCTGACCGGAAGGCAACCTTAGAGGCAGCCTCATGTATGTTCAATGTTGTCACGTTTGTTGGGATTATCATTGTCAATAAAGCTTTGATGGCTAATTATGGTTTTAGTTTTGGTACATCCTTGAAACTTTATTTTCCACAAAATTTTTTTATCATTTTTTTCTGTTGCATTACTCTTTATTTTATTGTTTTTTATTTTCGCTCCAATGGTTTAGTGTCTGTCCTTCATTTTGTTGAATTAATATCTTTTTCTGCCCACACATTACAACTTAAAGTTTAGTTGTTCTTATTTATTCTTTAGCATTACAATGATTTGGTCCTTCGGGTAGATGTCAAATGGTATTGGGAGACCTTATTTCTTATAGTTTTGTACATGTTTTTTGCTGATACTCGTGAGATTGCAGAAGCCTCCTTCATTCCTTCAGATTAAGTTCTCTTGGCTGCGGTGTTCACTAATTGAAATCTGTTTTATCAAAGTCAATCTTAAGGTTGCATCTGTTTTTGTTAATAAGTGAAAATCCCTTTCACATTTATTAGATTTGCTTTTATCCTATACTCACTCTGTTCGCTTTATTCCTTTGCTATGTCAATAATGCCTTTATTTTTGCTTCTTTATTTGAATCGGCTGTGTGGTCTGCTTATCTTATTAATCTATTAAGTATAATTTTCTATAGCAAAGCAAGAGAGCATCCAGATCAGTAGAATAGTATTTCTTGACTATGATTATATGTGTAAAGCTAGATGTTCAAGTTTTAGTATCTGATGACAGCATATATTTGCATTAAGTAGATGTTCATATCTGTTTCTGAGTGTAATTTTTTTTTTTGCTGATAAATTTTGCTTCTAATTAATTAAGCTTCTTCATTAAAAAAGAGGAGAGATATTTTAATCTCATGGTGTCAGGTTTAAATCTGAAACTTATATGGTTCTGATGTGCTACCATTCTTTGAGGATTTTAACATGATGCTTAATTACTCCCGTGTTGTTTGAATGGACTGTCTTCTGAAGTTTGCATCTCTTGCTAGATTTTTGTAATTTATTTTTGTGATTACATAGGTGTCATACTTAATGAATTCCTATTTGGGTACATTGAACCCCTATGCTTTACTGGGTATTTCGATTTGCTAGCATTTTCGGATCCTGATGTGCTTTGATCTACCAAACAGTTTAAGGAGGCAACATATTCTGAGGCTGTCATTCTTTCCACTACTGCTGATGATTTGGTCCTTTGGGCAGATGTCCAATGGTCTTGGGAGACCTTATTTCTTATGGTTTTGTACATGTTTTTTGCTGATGATTTATTCATTTTGCTGAATTAATATCTTTTTCTGCCCTCACATTACAACTTAAAGTTTAGAGCTCCAATGGTTTAGAGCTCCAATGGTTTGTGGCTGAGTCTTTGGCATGATGCTTTTTCATTTCTAATCTAGAGTTATACTTCAACGTTCTGCATCAATGAATAGAGTTAGAAAAGAGTATCTAACTTGCTTAGAAGGTCTTAATTTTTTGAACTTAAGGAAGATTTTGTAAAGCATTAGCTTGTAGAATTCCAATTGAAGCTTGACTCAATTCTCTGTTTTTTTCTTTTTCTTTGTTATTGAATTCTTTTCATGGGTAAGAAACTTTTTTCATTACTCTATTAGCCTTCATCTTGAATATTCCTTCCCACTAGTATCTTCAGAAGCTCTCCTATTTATTTTCAGCCTTTAAACACAAAAAATTGGCAACCTTGACTGAACAGGTCCATAAATCAATAGTTGCTGATATGAGTAACGCAGAAACTTTCTGGTCAGAATTTAAAAAATATAATCCTTTTATGTCAAATTAATATATGATGTTTTAGTTTTTTTTTCTTTTGAGTAGGGGAATTATTGGAGACATTTTACTTAAATCATTTGATTAGTTCTCTTTCAATTTATTGGTACTTTATTAGGAATTATGATCAATTTCAAAAGTAAGGTTGAGAGGTTTGAAAGTCAAAATAAGTACTGCTAGGAACATGTATGCATCGCAACAGTTTGCTACAATCACATGATACTTAATAATTTGCAAAGATACTAAGAACTGTCATCCAGTGATGTATACCATACAATTATGGAAAATTACCAAGTTCTTTTGTCTGCTGTGTTGTCATAGTTCTCCCTTGCACAAAAACCCTTCCTTGCTCTTGATAAACTCAAATTATTGTTGCTTCTGTCGTCATCCATCAGATTCCAAGTACCTTGATCAATGCTTCCAATCGGGGGATCGAATTGATTATGGATAAAATAAAATATATAGAATATATTAGAAAATAGAATCTCCATCAGTGCAATGCCCTGAGCACTAATCTTTTGGTGAATATCCATGTATTTCAAAACTTTTATTCTATGATTCATATGTATAAATCTTCTTTGACTTCTACATCAATTGATTTTCATTTTTGTTTTGAGTGGAAGAATGGGTATAGGGATGACATTGATACTAGTTCAAAGTATATTATCTGGTGAATGTGTATGACAGATCATGTGTAGGGTGTGTGCCTGTATGATTGATAACTATGGATTGTATATATTCCCTCTTGATGATTTGTCTTTTCTTGCAAGTATTCTAGCTTGTTTGGATGGATACATGAATACTGCAATGGAGCAAACAGAAGAATACGTGAATGGCCAGCTGAAAAATAAGTATGGTGATGCGTTCATTCGAGGAAATAATGGTACTAGTTATAGCATTATATTATTGTCATTACAAGTAATAATCATTTGTTCTAGCAATAATTGGGTGTTTCATTTCTTTTATGCAGTTATCTATGTTAGCACATCAAAGAGGACATTAGCAAATGGGGCTTAATTTCCATTGCAATTTTATTGTTCATCAGCAGTTAAGCTTTTGCTAATTAGTTTGTTTCCATAATCATATGAATAATTTTGGAAGTAAGAATGTAGTGGTAACCTGTCCAACTTGTCAAAATAGTAAGACTTTTTTTTGAGTATTCAGTGTATGGTATGGGATGAAGTGTCAAATGCTTGATTTTAAAGGCAACTAGAATACGACGATTCTGTTCGTTAGCGTTTTTGGCTGAGTTGATGATTCTAAACGATTCTGTTCGTTCGTTAGTGTCAAATGTTTGATAATATGTTTTTGACTGAGTTGCAGGTAAGGATATGGGAAATACCTGTCCTCGACAAGTTGCAATATCTGCACAGCCTCTTGTATGCTGTGTTTCCTGTGATTAAGCAGATCCAACAGATACAGTGCTATGAAGTGGAACTGGAAAAAAAGCTTCGTGGTAAAAAACTCAATTATTGAATTTTTCTGCATATAACACTTGCGCATAATTTGACAATTTTGCAACTATTTTCCAGGCAATGAAATTGAACTTGTTAGGGCAAAATTGAATGCATGAATTTTAATATGGACAGAAATGCTTCTTACTTCTGAGTTCTTAAAATATGCACTTCAGAATTAGTCTTTTTAATTTTAATATGGATAGAAATGCTTCTTACTGCACGTACACATGCAATGTTTTATTGCCAAGAATGATGCTAGAAATTTTGGTGTTTCTCACTATGAAAAATTTGCTGCAGTGAATGCTCAGCTTGATGATTCACTTTAATGTTTTTCTGTAGATCATGGACCAGTAAAATAATTTTCTTCTCAAGCATATATCATGTGGCTATCTGTGAGTCAAAAAAGTACAAGTTACTGAAGTTTGTTGTGAATAATCACCATTTTTTAGCATAGATTCTCTAGGAAATTTATGTGACAGTAATGCTTTATTTATCATTTCCTTACTCATTTATGTTTGTATAAGAGTTTATCTCCAATGGAATTAGGTATGAAATCTCATGTACTAATTCATGTTTTTAATCTGGTTACCTCTGAATTACAAATTATCTTTACCACTAGTTGCAATAACTGATTTGTCATAATGGCAAATATTGTGTTGCTAATTGCTTACAAAAAAAGTTCATTTAACATTCCAAATTATTATCTTATTTTACTTTTATTGGAAACTTAGGAGTTTTATGAGAAATTTATTTAATGTGACAAATGATACAAATTATGAATTTTTAAAATTTTTTAAAATACTTATTTTATATATTAATTTTTTTTAAATACTTGGCGGTTAAAAACTGTCAAGTATATTTTTTTTTAATTTTTAGACCCATTATACTTGGCGGTCTTCGACCGCCAAGTATAGTCATAATCATATTTGGCACTTTGACCGACCGCCAAATATAGTCAAATTGATTATATTTGGCGGTGCCATTGGTGGCGCTTTTAAGACCGCCAAATATATACATATTTGACGGTCAAAGACTGCCAAATATGATCATTTTTCTTGTAGTGAGAAATTGACCGATCGGCCATCAGATAGCCGCCCAGCTATTGGCCAATGGTCAGGTATCCATCAAATGGTCGCCCGACTATCTGGAGATGGTCGTCTGACCCTCTTTGGTTTATTTTCAAAAGTTGGCTTGAAAAACTTCCTTTTTCATCTTTATGCCTATCCTATATAAACCCATCCCTCTCACTTTGCAATTCACACCAATTGTCGAATACAATAATCTCTTTCTCCCTCTGGAATATACGATCAAGAATTTGAGAAGTCTTTTCCAATATACTTTTTTAGGCATTCTATTGCTCTAAACCCATAAAGGGTGCATCTTCAGAACATAATTCTTTCCTCCATCCTATTTTCTATTTTATTTTTCTTGCTTAGAAAAAGCATGTTTAGGGTTTTACTTTTATGCTTAGGAGCATTACTAGGGCTATTATGAATTGTTCTAACCCAATTTATTTTGCAAGATGGATAAGCATGTTGAGGTAAGTCCGTAAACTTTCTTTTCTCAGAATCATGCTAGGAAAACTTACTTACTTTGATGAATGATAGGAACTAGCATAGAATTGGTAAAATTACTATTTTGCCCTTGAATGCTATGATTGGTGATTGTTTGAATTAGGCTAGGATATGCCATGAATGATATGTTAGTCTAGAAATACCATGAATATTTGATGTGAATTATGCTAGAATAGCTATAGGTGGAATTACCATTATAGAATTTATCAAAATCTAGGCTAGAATACCATGATATTAGATTATGACTTTGTTTGATCGTTTATGAATGTATCATGATTAGAAGTGTGTATGATGCCATGAAGTTATGGTGGACTCACATTTATGGGGAGGGACCATCACTTAGAAAAAATATTCTAATACATGAATGTATGGAATGTTTTATTTTTATTGTTGAATAACAAATGTTGTAATCCTCTCCCCTTCCCCTATGAATGACAAAAATGTAATCTATTCTCCTCCCTCTTTCTTTGTACGAATATACAACCGTCATTGATTAAATAATCACCTCAAATGCTTAACAAAGATAAAAATGAAAATGTGTGCATAAAATGAACAATGCTAAGCGGACTAAGTAACATCATGAGCTATTCCTATTTGGTATTTCTCAAGTGGAGGCTAGATTCATATCGGGATGAGTTGAAAGGCTCGTACCTAACTTCCCGAACCCATCTCTGAATGGATGAAGGTGGTTTAGGTCCCGAAGCAAGGGATCGGATTGCCCCCATTCATTCCTAATTGAATAATTGGGTGGCGACTCCTTTCTCCAGACTTGCCCATGACTCTTTTATGTTCCCTTAAGTCTCGAAAAAGGCTTTAACACAGTGTTGTGGTTGTAAACGCTCTAGCAGGATGATAGCCTTGTTCACACAATGTAAGTTATTTTTATTTGGTATACCAAAGTCGAGACCAGATTTTGATCTAGGTGAGGTGAATAGCTCGTACCTCAGTTCTCGTACCCATCTCTGAGGGGATAAGGGTAGTTTAGGTGCTGAAGTGAGGGATCGGATTGCCCCCATCCATTCCAAATTGAATAAATAGGTCGTAACTCCATTTCTCTGGACATGCCTATAGCTCGTTGTGTTCCCTTCTGACTCAAAAGAGGTGTTGTGGTCGCAAACGCTCTGGCGAGATGAAAGCTCAATTCATAGTGGCGACTCCACTAGGGATAAGAGAAGTTGATTTCAATTGGGATAACAAGTTATAGTCCTTTATGTTGATAGTTTGAGTCCTTGCATCACTATACTTTACACACAATGAGTTTAGACTACCTAAATTAGTCGTGTGGTATTGGCATGCGAAGTTTTTGACTCTATTGGCCCTTTAGATGACTCATGTTTATGTCACCACTTTTGAGCACGTATCATTGAATTGGTATAAAAAGAGACCGACTCAAGGAGACATCTCTTACTCGAAGGAACCCAAACCATCGGACCCTTAAAACTTAAGCTCATATAGATGAATCTAGAAATTTTCAATAGGATAATGTCTTAAACGCATGTCGAAATGCATGTCCATGGATGTAAATTTGACATGATTGCAATAATGTCGACTCAAACCTCATGGAACCATGAACGGATTCCATGTGTCAAATAAACCCATAAGAACAAAATGGGGGTATGTGCCACGAGTTAAGGTCATTATGACATTGAGAGCCATGTTATGATAATCATGAAGAATCCAACATCAAATTGAATGTTAGAATTAGGAGAAAGAATCTCACATTCTGACATTCCATCATGGTGACTAGGGAATGAGGCTAAAAATCCTAAGAAAAGAGACTTGACCTCACATGTGTAGGAGGAATAAAGTTGGAAGATTGAAAGTCTTTCTATGTCCTTGTATAAGTGTGTATCATATCATGCATACATGCATGCATGTATGGCATTAACACCTCTGTTTTGCAACCATTATAGCTTAGGTTAGACAATGTGGTCGTTTGAGAAGACAAGAGGAACCAATCGCCGAAATGGCCGTATCCAACAACAACAATCAAGAGATGGTCCAATTAAAAGCTGATGTGACCGCACTCCAACAACAAATGTCCTAACTCATTGAAGCTCTACAAAATGGGCCTAATCATATGAACCAGCCTCTACTTAAGGTAATGGTGGTGATAAGGGTTAAACTAGCCAATTTAGAGATAAGGGGAAAGGCCTAGACAACTAAGAAGAGCACAAATCAGTCAGGTAATTAGCCAAGGACATGGAGAAGGTCCAATCTCTCTTGAAGAAGAAGGGTGTAAGCGGGGTCGAAGACGTAGATGACATTTTTATCATTGGAGACAATGATTTGTCATCAAAATTTTGCATGCCAGATTTGGCCAAGTTCAATAGAGAGGGCAATTTGAAGACACATCTAAGATAGTATGTTTCTATCATTACCACCACTCTTTCGACAAAAGAGTATATCTTGAAGTATTTCATGCTATCCTTAGATAGTATGGTACCATGATTTGCCCAAGAGAGTCTGGCAAGATTGGGAAGAACTATCGAAGCAATTTTTGGAGCAGTGTTATCATTATACCCAACTAGGGGTAACCTTGAGGGATTTGCAGACAATTAGACAAAAGCTCAATGAGACCTTTTTTGAGTACTTGGTTCATTTGAGGGCCAAAGCTACCAAGATGACCACAAGGCCTATGGAGAAGGACTAGGTTTGAATGTTGATCAATGGGGCCTATTCTTTTATTAGGGATAGGCTTACAGGCTTTCCCATCAAGACTTGTAAAGGCTTGTATGCTTTGGCTATTCAAATAGAAGATTTGGAGGCCAAATAGAAGAGGAATAACAACTACCCTAGAGAAATCAAGTGCAGTATGACAAAACCTACAAGTCAGATGACGAAGATGCAGAAGAACATCAAATAAGGAAGTTTAGTCAATTGGAATAACCCTTATTTGAAGTATTTGAGGAGCTCTGTGCCCAATTTGTGTTGTTGCCATTAACACAAAAGCTTTCACATGAATGAAGCTTTCATCCCACTAGAGCGTTTACGACCATGATACAGTGTCAAAGTCTCTTTCAAAACTCAAGGGAACACAAACAAGCCATGGGCACATCTGGAGAAATAGGGTCGCCACCCAATTCTTCAAATTGGGAATGAATAGAAGCGATCCGATTCCTCAATTCAAGACCTAAACTACCTTCATCCCTTCAAAGACGGGTCCGGGAAGTTAGGTACGAGCCACTCACCTCACCCGGATCAAAATCAAGCCTCAAGTAGGTTATACCAAATTAGAATAGCTCATGCTGTTACATAATCCACTTTAGTTCTTCATTTTATGTGCACATTCCATTTAATCTTAATTAGACATGTGAGGTGATTATTCAATCAAATATTAGTTGAATACTCATCCATAGAAAGAGGGAAAATAGTAGAGTTACATTTCTGTCAAACATGGGGGAGGGGGAAAAGGATTACATCGCTTTCTTCTTCAACAATAAAATAAATTCTATAAAATATGAATTCATCCACAATAGAAATTCAAATATTAAACACAATGGTCCATTAACCCAATAGATGAAGAATTTCTCCCCACCATATGTGAGTCTATTCAACATCTATCAAACCTTTACAAGCATATTCTTACATTCATTTGGGCATTAATTCTAAGTAATGGTCATTCACCATCAATGTGAGTGCTCCATCATTTCATGGCAATCATACAACAACACTTCTAACATGATACATTCATAAAATATTCATACATTCGAAAATCAAACTAAGCCATAATCTAGTATCATAGCATTGTAGCCTAGAATTGATAATTCTATTATGACATTCTACCTATTGCTACTTAAGCATAATTCGTATTAATTCACATGATCATGGTATTTCTAGCCTAAACATGGTTATCATAGCATATTCTAGCCTAATCATGGCATTTCTAGCATAATTCAAACAATTGAAATCAAACAAGGCTCTTGAAGCCTAATCCAAGCATTTAAGGGGCAATATGATAATTCTTATCTATTTTATGTTATTTTATGGCATATATTAAAGCAATTATAAGTTCTTCTATCATGATTCTAATAATGTGCTCCTAAGCATGATTCTAAGCATTCGTAAGAAAAATAAACTCATAAACATGTTTCTAATAAAGAAAGAAAAGCGGACTTACCTCGACATGCTTATCCATCTCGCAACATATAAGGGTTAGAATAATTCATAATAACCCTTAAACATGCTTCTAAGCATAAAAATAAATCCTAAACTTGTTTATTCTAAGCATAAATAAACCTAAACATGCTTGATTCTAAACAAGAAAAATAAAGAAGAAAATAGGAGGGAAAAGCGAGAATTGCTGTCAAGACATATCCTTTCCAGGTTTAGAGCAATATAAAACACCAAAAAAATAGTAGACTAGAAAGGACTCCTTGGAATTCTCACAAGTGTGTCCCAGAGGGAGAGAGAGAGAGAATTTCTGGATGTTGATATGTGTTGCAAAGTGAGGAAGAGGGTGTTTATATAGGAGAAGTTTGAAAGTGAAAAAGAAAGTTGAGAAGCAAAAACGAAAGGTCCTAATAAAAATTTTCAATTTCCATTCACACAATAGCCGAGTGGCTGTTTGCACTCCGAAGCTTTTCATTTTGCAATTTGGCAATGAAGTCCCTTTTGACCTTTATCTATTCGATCATACATAACTTCTTGAACTCAACTTCGATTTGTGATCTGTAAATTAAAAAAAAAAAACTAGACATCTGTAGCTTTCCAAGGGTACATGACTCATCAATAGAATCGTTCTAGAGCAATTTTTATGATTTTTTTGAAGTCTCATGTCAGTTTTCAAGATCATTTGTCAATTCCTTCTCACCCTCTTCCTCTTCAGCTTCTAAGCGCATTTCGATCACTTTTTTTTTGCTCGACATTCATCTTTATTTCATCATTGAGCCTCAAAATTTAGTGTCTATATGTTGCCCGTTGATTTGGAGAGGTTTGTAAGACACAAAGGTCAATAAAGTACTCTTGGTTCAGCTTTCCTTATTCCATCTTGACCTCTTTGCCTTCATCTTCATCCCGTCAGACTTCTTACTATCTCCTTCGCTCCTTCTACTTCTACAAAAGGTGTGCCCACTCAAAGGCTAATGCGGCCATCAAAGGGCTAAGGTGTGCCTATTCAAGGGTTAGTGTGCCCATCTAAGGGCTATGGTGTACCCATTTAAGGGCTAGTGTGCCCATCTAAAGGCTAAGGTGCCCATTTAAGGGTGGGTGTGCCCATTCAAGGGTTGAAGTGCCCATTCAAGGGCTAGAAAGCATCCTTATGATGCTTACGATGAGACACTCTTCAGTGCACCTACTTTTTAGGGCTTCTAATACTCTTCAATGCACCTACTTCCTAGGGTTTGGTAACACTATTTGGTGCACCTATTCTAAGGGCTTTAAACATTCTTAAGTACACCTACTTCTTACGGTTTTCAACACTCTTTAATGTGTCTATTCTAATGGCTTAAAATACTATTTAGTGTGCCTATTCTAATGGCTTAAAACACTTTTAAGTGCACCTACTTCTTAGTGTTTTCAACACTCTTCAGTGTGCCTCTTCTTAGGGCCTATGCCTATTTTAAAGGATTAAAACACTCTTAAGTGCACATACTTCTTAGCGTTTCCTTCTAATGCATGCCCATTGGGTAAACTTCTATCATGCACTGCTTTATGGTCTTTAGACCTTCTCATTCTTTGTGCCTTTGGCTTAACATTCTTTATAGAGGTGTGCACGGGTCGAGTCAGGTCGAGTTTTGACAAATCTGACTCAACCTGATGCACCTTCGAGTTTGAAGATTTTAACCCATCATCAGGTTTTACCAAAAAGAAACCAGATGTTAACCCGCCGCTATAGATTGGATCAGGTTATCAGGTTAGTAGGGTTGCGAAACAAAATAAGAGACAATAAGATATACAAAAGTTTTATCAAATTCCATAATCAAATAATTCACCTTAAAATGTAAACCACATCAGGACAACATTAAAAAGACTCTAAACAACAAGAAGTTCAATAAAGATGAAAAATTATTTCACATTGGCATAACAGCATCCATAAATTAATCATAAACAAATTGCAATTAGAAAAAAAACCGATCAATTTGCATAAAAACTTAGAACTGATAAACGCCTTAAATTCAGAACTGAAAGCATGAAACTACAACACAATTCAAGTTAATTCATTCTCTGCTGCAATAGAGAGAACTTGTGCACACACTATAAAATAAAAAATCTAATGCTAACTTAAGTTTTGAACCCACTAACCTTGAACATTCCCTTCAAAAATCTAACACATGAAATAGATGGAAAATCCCACCAATTGTATGAACAAATCAAACAACAACACTAACGCTAATTCATAAACTAAGAATGATATCAAAAGCATCTTGGAATTCTATTGAACACGGAAGGAACCTTCTTGCCAGATTCAAGATTGGAGATCGGAGATTGGAGATAGGAGATTAGAGATTAGAGAGGACATTCAAGAGGAGGTGGTCGTGAGTGTGAGACGTTGGATGCGCATAACGAGCACGATAGAGGAGAGTAGAGGCGATAAGCCATGATGATACAATCTTGGAGCGGAGAGGAGATTAGATAGTAGATTCAAGAGGAGGTGGCCATGAGCGAGAGACATTGGACACACGTCACGAGTAAGATAGAGAAGAGTAGGAGCAATAAGCTACAATGGTGCGCTCTTGGAATGGAGTTGCGACGATGACACTGCAAAGTGCAAATGTAGGTGAAGGTAGAGGACACTACAAATAGAGGTGAAGGTAGAGGCGGCTAGTGTTTATTTGAAGAAGACGTAGATTTAGGTTAGGTTTGTATTAGGGCTTGTGAAGAGGATATGTTTAAACTTATGTAGCTGATTTAATGCGATAGAATCTACACTAACGTAATGCTTTTAACTAATGTTAGGTTGACATGTTTTAAATTTTTTTATATAATAGATTATCAGGTCGGGTTATATTGGATTATTATAAAAGAACCCGATTTAAAACCTGAACTCAATGAAATGGCTAGTTTAAACCCGATTTCGGTTTTTGAATAATATAACCCGATAAAGCCCGTTCGGGTCGGGGAAAAATGAACACCCTTAATTCTTCATACCTCTTTCTATATCTTCACACATTGCATTTACTGGGTTTCGTGCCCTTCTTTCGAGTATTCTTCATTCTATTCTTGATTTCGTTAGTCCATTGAGGGAAAATTCCTTATTCGCTATGCTTGAACATTCTTTGTTCTTGATCTCTTAAAATTTTGCATTCATAAGACTCTTCACTGGGGAATTCTTGTCATGCTGTTGATTCTTCAACTTTTTAGGGATTCTACCATTGTCTTTGCAAATTCTTGCAAAATATCAAAGATCTCTTGATGATTTCAAATTAACTCAAAGCTGTTAGGTTGATCGATTTATTTTTCAACAAACTACTTCCTAGTATCGGGAGGAATTCTTCCATGTGGTTTCGATCGAAGATTCTATTAACTAATGTTACTCTTTTTTCCTTATTAGTTGCTAAATTATTGCCATGGCTATGTACTTGTCACCGGTTCGTTCGAAAATTCCTTTGATCTTAAGGTCAATGTAGAATTTCTATTCGCTTTTCTTTTTTCTTTTTCTCTCTCTTCTTTCGTCTTTTCTCTCTTCTTTTTTTTCTTTTTTCTTTCTTTCTTTCATTTTTTTCTCTTTTTTACATTTTTGCCCCTAATTAAAAGGATAGTAATAACTGCCTAATAGTTTGATTGTCGATCGATGGTCAGGGACCTATACACATCATTTTCATCTTCCCTTCGCTTTATTAGTGTGTACCTTCTTCGTTCTTCATCCTATTAACTATGGTTTTCTCCTATGTGCTCATCTCGACTTCCCTTTTCCAATGGCAGATCATCAAGTCCATCTTAACTTGAATGAGAGAGTCTTCATTTGGAAACCGACATTAAAGGGTCTCTTGAAAGATCAAGAGGTGGTCGTTGTCATGATGTGGATTCCCACAAGATCACCCAGGTATGCATTCTTCTTCATTCTTTAGTTTTTCCATTTTCCATGAAATTTCTTGGCATGTACTCATGTAGAGACTTCCATTTCTTGCCTTAGGATTTCCATGAGAACAAGATGTGTAGGTCATTTTTCAAACCTGACACTTGGTTCTTCAAAAAAAAAAATGATGCCATTAGGAAGAGGATTGCTGATACCGGCTTCTATGAGTTCATTACTTGTCTTGCACATGCTCCTTGGTACACCAATTGTTGGGTTCTAGTTGCTTTATGTGAGAGGTAGATAGACACGACTGAAACTTTTCATCTTCTGGTTGGCAAGATGACTATCACACCAATCGATATGGTCGCTCTGACTAGCCTTCCATATGGTGGGGAGGTCATAAAAATTGATGCTTGTATCGTATGTTTGAGGCATAAGCAAAATTTTGATTCACCCACTTCTTGGGTACAATGTGAAGATCAAGGGCAACGCCGTGATTCGATATATTGTATTGTATGAGTATCGAAGCAGGAGATTAAACCTTGACTTCAACTGAGATGGATCAATATGCATATACTTTCATCTTGTATTTGCTCGGTTCGACGCTTTTTGTTAATGCTCTGAACACTACCTCCCTAACTTTGCTTCCTGCCCTCTAAGATCTCGATCAAGTGAGGACTTTTGACTGGGGCTGTGCTGCTTTAGCCAACTGTGCTTCGGTTTCGACTGTGCTTGTCAAGGCATTTTCGTGATTACTAGTTTTGCTTTGCTTCTTGAGGAAATTTCTTTCCCATTCTACACCTTCGTGTTTTGTTTATATGAATTCTATTTCTGATTTTGTCTTAACAGATGTGGGCCTATGAGTTAGGCATCCTACCTCCCCTACTTTCTGCTTGTCAGGATTTTTCTTTTCCATGGATGAAGAGGTGGGCTGCACGTCGTGCAGAGCTCAAGAGATCTTTTGAGTTGGACTTCTTTTGTGATTACATCAACACGATGACTTAGGACAAGGTAAAAGACATTTTAGTTAGTATTTCATCTACATTAAAATCTTACCTTATTTCTATTCTTCGCAGATTCGTTCTAAGTGGTAGGGGCCCCAAGAGGGCTGGCCAACTACTGTAAGAGTTGCCTCTTTAATCGTGTACTACCAGATCCTTCTCCTATGCTTTAATAGCATGATGTGGTATTTAGGTGACTATATCTTGGATTAGTTTGAAGGCCTAGAGCATCATTTGATTCCTCCGTCTTTACCAGTTTTGATGATAGATACAGCTGACTTGGCTATGAAGCCAAATGTGTCAGATTTCATGGTTGGGATTCACGTGAGCGAGGTTGAGTTCCTAGTGGTGATAGTTTCTTATACTGAGTACGCTCGAGCCCCATTGCTTTATACTAGGCTAGGCGATTTGCTGATGAGAATCCTCATCCACCTGCCAATTCCAGTCATGCTAGTAGCGCTTTTACACGTTATATGAAGAGATATAGGGTTTCTTCTTTTAGTACTAGCACATCTACTTCTTTTGCTACCACTACTAAATAGCCATGTTCACCTCTAGCCCTTACAGCCACTCGAGCTATTCTAATCGATCACGTGATTGGCGACCTTTAGGCCTACCCCAGCAATGTAGTCTACCCGTGGGATGCTAGTGGAGAGATTAGTAGTCATGTGATCGTTGAGGATCCGACCATGCCAGTTCCTTTCATTCCTCCTGATACCACTCTGGTAAGTCTTCTGACTATTTATTCGTTAACCTTCTTGTGATTCTTCAAATATTTGTTAATCAAATGCAATACAAGTACCACAATCTTCCATGGAGCATCTATTTTGAGTGCAAACTACTTGTCATGGGTATGTCTTGTAGATGTCTCGCTAGTATCGGGTAAAACACTACTCTTTGCTTCATGTATGCATGATTTTCTATCTTAATAGTTTTTTTTTTAACTATATGCTTCTTGCTTGGATTAGGCAAGTAGTCAAGAGAATGCTCGTTTAATGCTCGATGATGATGATAATGGTGATGAGTAAGGACTGCCACCACTAGCTTCTTTCATGATTTCTTTTGTTTATCTAGCTTCCATAAACTTTCATGATGTACAATCAAAGAAATAGTCATGTAAACAAATTTTTGGAGACTTAGTTAAAATTTTCTATTTTTTAGCTTCATGCATTATGTATATTTTGATCAATCTTCATCCAAATTTGTTCAAATTTGTTTCTACATCATCATTTATTCAATTTTAAATAAAACTACAAAATATGAAAGTCATGCGCTCGAAGTCGCTTGTCAATACACATCTCGGAAGTAGAAAAACATGTGAAAGGTGGGGTGGTGGGCTACTTACCCTAATAACTGTCAGGTAACCATTAGACCGTCAGGCCTCTATCAAACTGCTGGGTAGTTATCAAACCACTGGGTGACCATTATGCAACTGTCGAGTAGCGGTTAGGCAGTTAGTCGATAGTTCTTTGATTACCTCTCGGTGGTGCCCCCTTTTCTTGCCATTTTTGCTTCGTTTTCTGCACTATTTAAATGCTACTCCTCTCCGTTGCTCCTTTACACTCTTTCACATATCTTCTTCTTATTTCTTAAGTTTTCTTTCATTCTTTTTCAATGCTTCATCACTCCTTTTAACATATCTGAACCTTGTCTCAAGATTCTCCAGCTTCTCTTGAAGCTTCTAAAGGATGATGACTAGAAGTGGCTCAAACTAGCGGTCTCTAATATTTAAAATTTCTTCAACATGTGAGGCTTGACATCCCTTTTCTCAAGGACTACACCAACTTCTAGGATTATCATGATCATGTGTTTTGCTTCAATGGACAAGAGCCTTGCCCTTTGTGTGAGGAATTCTTCGCCATACTTGGTTGTCATTCATCTAATTTGGAGAACATCATTCTGCCTATTGTTGAGACACCATCAATGTCTGATCTTGCCATTTTCTTCAACTTTCTAATTTCTACCATGGGTCACACAAGAGATGGTAGAGTAAAACTGTCTTCCATCATCCCTTTACTTGAGATGATGGATGGGATCTCATTCGGCTGGCTTTGCCTTCCTCAGTTCTTCTTTTTTGCATAATTTCTACTAGTCTCGCTAGATGGTCTTAGTGACCCACATCTTGTGACCATCATTCCTCAGATGAGCCATAGTTTCATAATAGCTCCGTTGATTTAGGCTAAGACATTAATCAGACTGGATTGCATTAGGATGGATTTGAGTAAAAGATTCAGTGGCAGTCTTCTATTCCTTTAAGTATTTTTTGTTTATCCTTTGACTTTTGCCTAAGTCACCCTTTTAGGTTTTCGAATTTAAAGGTTTTTTTTTAGCTCCAATTTTTGCCTAAGCTGCCATTTCGGGTTTATAACTTAGCGAGCTCACCCTAACCTTTGCCTGAGCCACCTTTTTTGGTTTTTCAACTCATCAGGCTTTTCTTTCTTCTTGCCTTAACTTTTGCCTAAGTTGTCCTTTTAGGTTTTCAACTTAGTGGGCTTGCTTTAATTTTTTCCTAAGTTGCCTTTTTGGGTTTTCAACCTAGTGGGCTTGCCTTAATTTTTACCTAAGCCACCTTTTCAGGTTTTCGACTTAGTAGGCTTTTTTTCCTTTGCCATAACTTTTGTCTAAGCTGCCCTATTGGGTTTTCAACTTAGTAGGCTTTTTCTCTCTTTTTTTTCCTAATTTTTTTGTTGCTTCTTTTCAAATTTGGCTATAAGATATGCTTTCCAATCTAGCACTACCTAAGGGAGATATTTCCCATTACAATCCTTGACTTCATATGAGGAGGAGACTTGAGAGGTGTTCTTCATAGGTCAACCGGTTTCAAGTCATTCCTGACACTCAGATTTGCTGGCACTGTCCATGGTTGAGGACGGAGCATGTGACAGTTGAGACATATATCGTATGCGTTCCTTTAGCAGATTTCACCCACAATTCATTCTATGATCCTGCTAGACTGTGTCGATGGTATGGAATTAAGCAAAGGAACGTGGATTTACCAACTACTTTTGGTCTCGGGAGACTATTTGCTCGTTATCTAGAGCATGTAAAAGATTCTTGGTCGTATCAAACCATCGAGAGGGATTTGTTCCATGACCTTAATTTTGAGACAGATGATCGATGCAAGGATTGGGTGATGACCTAATCCTGCTATTCGAGCCAGGTAGTGGCGTGAGCGATATGACGAGCATATTCGTAGCCCAGTAAAGGTGCAGAACGACATTGATAGTTTCATTATTAGCTTATATGTTAGATGTTTTCCTTTTATCATCATGCAAAAATAATAAGACATCTCAAAAGCATATTTGTTTTCAAATAATTTCATTTCATTGATAAAAGAACCATTGTTTGTTCTTCAAATAATATGTGCACAATGAGACAACTCCTGTCATTAATTAGCCATTTCTGGTTTTTTTGATTAATTATTTTTCTCTCACACTTTTTCTCTTTTTTTTTTGTACATAGTATTTCCTCAGCCTATCCATGTTGATGCAGTAAGTGAAATCATTTCCTTCCATATCTAATAGGATGACAGCTCCGTTGAACATGACCTTCATCACAATAAATAGGCCTTCCCAGTTGGGCTTGAACTTCCCTCTCGGACAAAAAACTATTAGTCTGGTCTGTTTAAGGACCAATTCCCCTTCTTTGAACTTCCTTGCCTTTATTCTCTTGTTAAAGGCTGGAACGACCTGTTTCTGGTATAACTGCATGTGATATCTGGCCTTCATTCTTTTTCATCAATCAAGGCCAATTTTTCACATCTATTATGAACCCACTCCCCTTAAGATATTTTTGCTTCCATCAAAACTCTCGCTAATCTCATTTCTATCTCAATTGGTAGGACCACTTTTGAACCATACACCAATGAGAAGCAAGTCATGCCCGTTGAGCTCCTACGTGTTGTCCAATCTCTATATATCTACACTATTTTGGCCAACATCTTCTTGATTTTTTATTGGCTACTTCTATTGCTTCATTTGCTTGTGGCCAATATGGAGACAACTTATGGTGTTCAATCCTATATTTTATCAAATAAGGCTTTAGGTTGAACCTTGAAATGAGCCCCATTGTCAATCATAACGTGGCACTCTAAATTTGTATATGATGTTTTTCTCAATAAACTTCGCTATCTACTTTGCTCCCAGTATACTGTAGGACTCAGCTTCTGTAGGACTCAGCTTCTATCCTTGTAGCTTCAAGGGTGGCTGGTGAATCAAGTTTTCATTGATTTGGCACTAGTGACATCTCTACACAAATTGGACATAATCTATCTCCATGGCCAGTCAATAAAAGCCTTATCTCATTATCTTCTTTGTGAGCATTAGTCCATTCATGTGTGGTCTGCATACACCACTATAGATTTCCTCCATGAACCTTCTAGCTTCTTTCTCATTGACACACCTCAATTGCATCCCTTTTGCCATTCTCTTGTACATTACTCTTTGATGAAAGTTAAATTATTGGGCCAACCTTTGTAGTACAGCCCCATATTTGTCGCTAGCCTTATCTGGCAGAGTATCTCTTCAAGTCATAGAACCATGGCTTCTCATCCACTTTATCCTTCATTACATGGGGTTCGATGTAATAAGGTCCCCATGCTTGCGATATCACTATTGGTATCACCAGTAACTCTTGAGTACTCACCCAAACTGATGTCGAAGAAGCCAAAGAATCTGCCATCTTATTCTCATTTCTAGGTAGATGGGTGATGGGGCACTGCTTGAACCTCCCAATTAACCTTCTAATATGCTCAAGGTACGTTTTCAACCTTCCTTCTTGTAGATCCCAATCTTTATTGGCTTGTGAGATGAGTAGTTTTGAATCTCCCAACACTTCTATTTCATCAATACCTATCACAATCACAACTTCCAAACCAAAGGCACAGGCTTTGTATTCAACCATGTTGATGTGGCTCCAACTTCCACCTTCTTAGCGAATGGAATGACTTTTTCAGTTGGTGAGACCAGAATAACTCCTATTCTAGCACTATTTCTATTGAAAGCTCCATCAAAGAACATTCTCTATCCCACTACCGAGATTACCCCTAAATGTTCATCTGGGAAATCTAACTCCCATGGTTCATTATCGTTGACCGGATTCATGGCAAAAAACTCTGCTACTACTCTTCTTGTCACCATCTTTATGGTGACATACTCAATGTCAAATTCTGACAACTAAACCAACCATCTTGCTAGCTTCTCCACCAATGATGGCACTTTGTAAAGATACTTCATTGGATCCTTGTTCAAGATATACTTAATTTTATAAGACCGAAAATAATGTCTTAACTTCTCCGAGAGTTAGACCATGCCTAAGTATGTTTTATCCATGTAGCCATACTTTGTCTCGTACGACAACAACTTTTCGCTAAGGTAATAGATGGCATGCTTTACACCATTCTCATCTTCTTGTGCTAGCATAGCACTGATGGTATTCTCTCCAAGAGCCAAATAAAGAATCAAATTTTGGCCAGGTCTCGACGGTCTTATGACTAGCAGTTTCTGCTAGTACTTCTTAATCTTCTCAAGTGCCTTTTGGCACTAATCATTCCACTCTACCAGTTGATCCTTCTTTAGAAGCCTGAAGATTAGTGTACAAACTGTTATCAATTTGGCAATGAATCGACCGAAATAATGGATCTTCACAAAAAACCCTCAGTCTTGGGTGATGACATCTCTGTAATTACCTTAACCTTGTCTAGATCTAGCTCTATACCTTTCTTGCCAACTAGAAACCCCAACAGCTTCCCTGAGGCGACTCCAAAGATACACTTCTTTGGATTTAGCTGTAGCTTGTGCTTCTTCACCCTTTTTAAGAATCTATCTAAAGCTTTAAAATAACCTTCTTGAGTCTCAAATTTCACCATCATGTCATTCACATAGACTTCTACCTCCTTATGGATCATGTCGTGAAACAGTGTCGTCATCATTCGTTGATAAGTTGCCCCTGCATTCTTCAGCCTAAAGGGCATCGCCCTATAATAGTAGGTTCCCTATTCGATAATGAAGGTCCTTTTCATCTTGTCTTCATTGACTGGTTGTACCCCAAAAACCCATCTGTAAAAGAAAACATCACACTAGCGGTGGCACTGTCCACTAACATATCAATGTGAGGCAAAGAAAAATCATCCTTTGGTGAGGCCTTCTTCAAGTCTCGGTTGTCAACACACATTCGAATTCTTCCATTCTTCTTTGGCATTGGCACGATGTTGGCTAATCATTTCAGATACCTCACCACATCTAGAAACTTGGCGTCAATCTGCTTGAAAACTTCTTACTTGATTTTGTGAGCCTATTCTGTCCTCAACCTTCTCAACTTCTGCTTGACTGGCTTCATGTACGAATATGTTGGAATCATATGCCCAACGATGCTTTTATTGATTCCAAGCATATCATCATAGGACCAGACAAAGACTTCTTCACGTTTCTTTAATAATTTTTCAAATCTCCCTCTCTTCAGGGGTTGTATCAAGTGCAATGCATATGTTCTTGAGTTTTTCAATTGTACCAAGATTAATGTCATGAGTTTGAATGGTGTGAATGTCAAATATGCTAGTGAAATGCAAATTATGATACACACTGCCATTGGGAAAGACATCATACAAGTAAGCAAATTGCTTCTTTATTGCATTAAGTTTTGAGACATAGACAATTCCTCTGCTTCAAAGAGGTTGGGCGCAAATACATCCTTGTAAAATACGTCTTTGATTCCTTCCTTGATAAAGGCGGCAAGGTCGATAGACGGGTCCATTGGCGATGCTTGATCTTGAGGCTTCTTCTCCTTGATGGTGATCTTCTCCATTTTCTCAACCAAGTCATTCCCCTTAAAGATTCCTACTTGAAAGATGTCCTTCAAGATTTTGAATTTGAGCTTTCGCATTCCCTTGAAAACCCATGGTTTGGCAGCTCCCACATGCTTCATATCTCAAGCCTTGACAAACTTGATGAACCTCCCATTCTCGGGCTCAAAGTCTTCTTCTTCTCAATTGGACACATATCTAAAAACTCTCATAGAAGTTTGGCCTTTAAAGTCTGGAGGGATGGTAAACCACGTCTATTCCTCCCAAGCCCAGTTCTTGGCAAATAGCTTTATTTTTTCATTATCCCAGTGATAATTAGGCTAACTTCGTCAATCATGGCTATGTGAAAACCTCCTATGTAAGGTATTTCTCTAACCTTCATATTTAAAGCAACTGGTGCAATAGTTGAGGTAGCGTGAATGGTCACAACCTCCCCATCCATGTTGAAACTGATCTTCTGATACAAGGCGGAAGGAACTCTACCAAGTGGATGGAACCATACTCGTCCCAACAAAGCAGCGAAAGTGACTCGAATGTCAAGAGCCGTATTCATTGACTTTGTACTTGTTTAATATCTTCATAAGCATGACATTGATGGTGAAGACATCATCCACCATGATACAAGGAGATGTCTTTCCACCAATCTCAATAGTGATGAATAATGGCTTGTCATGATTCCATCCTTTGAAGGGTAGATCATCAGCAGTAAAGGTGAATACAACCTTCTCATTTACCCTTTTGGGTGCTCCTCCGATAACGATGACCAAAATTTCATTTGTAGCAGTAGCCATTGATATTTCCAACTCCACCAAAGCCTTTGCCATGGCTTCTCCATGCTTTTGGGATGATATCAACAAATCCTAAATGCTAGCATTCGCTTAGGTCTTCTTTAATTGCTTGATGAGTTGGTCTTCTTCTTCCTTGGTAACTTCTTTGCCCTTCTCGATAGTCTTCTCAGTTGTTCTCTCCTTCTCCTTGTCATTGTAAAATCTCCCATTGTTTGTCACTCCTTGGACATTTTCATACTCACCCCTAAGTGTTTCTCCCTTAACTTTCGTTTCCTCTTCTTCATCACTACTAAAGTTAGCCCAAAAGTTTGAAAAGTTATTGACTTTAGGAATCTCATCCCATATTCTCATAACTCTCACTTCTTGGCACCTTCTTAGAACGCTCTCTTTTCTCATAAGACTCTCAACTCACTTCTCGTTCCTAGCTTTGCTACCTTTTTCACCTTAAGTCTTCTAGGTGGTTGGCCTCTTCTAGCCCCTTTTTGGCAAAGGCTTTCATTGGCATGGACTTTTCCTTGGCAGATGCTTCTTTGTTATCTACCTCAACTTCCTCTTTATCTACTTTTTTTCGTTCTTCTTCCTCATGGTCACTGAGCCATACAAATTTGGGTTCTAAGCTTTGCTTGACTCCTTTTACTACAATGTTAGTTCATCCACCCTTTTTAGTGAACATTTAGGTTGCCAAAGGAATGGACTCATTTTCCACCCTCTCAATGATCTCATTGGGCTTGGGATCTTCAACCTTGGGCTTATTCTTTGTGGCCACCTTTCTAGTAAACCTTTCTTATTGCTCAAGCTTGGACTTCACTCGTCTCTTGGCTTTCTCGGCCCCGCTAGATGTATTCTCCTCGAAAGAATTTATGACTTGCTCTTCAGAGAAACCCGACCCAATCATGTTGGTCATTGGAGGAGGTACTCGATTGTAATTGGGTAGTGGAATGCTCCTCATGTTGGGCTTGCGCGCCTTTGTGTTAGGAATCTGGCCCTTGTCGATCAAGTCTTGAATCTCATGTAAAGAAGAGTGTAATCGTTGATCTTGTGTCCAGTCACTTGGTGGAATTCACATCTCTTATGATATTTCCAATTCCTAGGCAATGTCTGTAAGATACCTTCGGAGCTAAATCTTGCAAAGATCTTTGATAATGCTCTTCCCAAACCACTGAACGTCCTTTGTTGGGCTACTGCTTTCACCTCAACATTCATTGTGTTAGATCCACTAGCTTAGTGGTACTACCCCTAATTTTTTCTAAGGTAACTATTACTACTTTTCTACCTGGACTCCAAATCTTCTATTTAGATACCTGAATCATACAAATCTTCAAAGGCTTTTATTGGAAAGCCCACCAGTCCATCACTGATGAAGGCATGGGCTCCATTGATTACTATGTAGACTTTGTCCTTCTCCGTGGGCCTGGTGGTTATCTTGGCAGCCTTGGTCCTCTAACGGACTAGATACTTTGAGAAGGTCTCGTTGGGTTTCTGACACGTCGTATCCAAATCTCTCAAGGTTACCCCAATTGGATATTGTGGCGATATTGCTCCACAAATTGCTCGGATAGCTCCTCCCAATCTTTTCAAACTCTCTTAGGGAGGTCATGGTACCACACGACCACATGATCTCCTAGGCACAGCATGAGGTACTTCGATATGTGCTCCTTTGACAAAGGAGTGGTGACCATGACAACTGCATACTATCGTAAGTGTGTCTTTGAATTACCCTCTCCATTAAATTTGGGCAAGTTTAGTAGGTGAAATTTTGGTCACTGATCATTGTCCTCAATAAGAAGGGTATCATTTAGGTCTTTGACCCCTTTTAACCCCATCTTCTTTAAGAGTGATTAGACCTTCTACATGTCCTTGGCCAACGGCTTGATCGATTTGGGCTCTTCTTGATTGATTAGGCTTTTCCCCTAACTCTGCCTTGGCTAATCTCACCATCACTACCATCACCTTTGGTTGGTGATTGGTTAATGCGGTAGGGTCTATTCTGTAGAGCTTCAATAATTTGGGCCATTTGTTGTTGGAGCGCGATGATGTCAACACTCATTTGAATCATCTCGTTATTGTTGTTAGGTGCGGCCATTTCGACAATTAGTTCTTCTTGCCTTGTCAAATGACCATATCGTCTAACCCAAGCTATGATGGCTGCAAAACAAAAGTGTTAATGCCATGCATGCATGCTTATATGCATGATATGATGCATACTCATACAAGGGCATAGAGACACTTATAGCCTTTCAACCTTATCTCTCCCACACACGTAAAGTCGACTCTCTGTTCTTAGGTTCTTTGGCCTGATAACCAAATCATCATCATAGGATATGGGAATGCGAGATTCTTTCACCTAATTCTGGCAAACATGTTAATGTTGAATTCTCCATGATTATCATAACACGGCTTCTAAACGTCATTATAACTCTAGCTTGTGCCACATGTCCCCATACTGTTCTTATGGGTGATTTAACATATGGCATTCGTTCATGATTTTATGAGTTCATGTCGATGTTATTCTAGTCATGGTAATTTATATTCGTAGACATGCATTTCAACATGGGTTTTGGATGTTCATCATATTAGAAATTTCTAGAGTCGTCTATATGGGCTTGAGCCTCAAGGGTCCAATGGTCTGGGCTGCTTCAAGCGAGAGATGTCCCTTTAGGCTAAGCTATTTTTATACCAATTCAATGGCATGTGCTCAAAGGTGGTGACGCCAACATGAGTCATCTAGGGGTCGGATGGAGTCAAAGACTTTTCATGCCAATACCACATGACTAGTTCAGGCAGTTTGTGCTTATTGTGTGCAAAAGTGTTATGATGCAAGGACTCATTATACCAACATGAGGCATTAGAATTTGGTATCCTACCAGAATCAACTTCTCTTATTCCCAATGGAGTCACCACTATGAATGGAGCTTTTATCATGCTAGAGTGTTTGTGATCGCGACAGTATGTCAAAGCCTCTTTTGAGACTCAAGAGAACATAAATGAGCCATGGGCACGTCTAGAGAAATAGAGTCACCACCCAAGTCATCGATTGGGAATGAATAAGGGTAATCCGATCCCTCACTTTAGGACCTAAACTACTCTTATCCATTCAAATATGGGTTTAGGAAGTTAGATACGAGCCACTTGCCTCGCCCGAATCAAAATACAACCTCTATTAAGGTATACCAAATTAGAATAGCTCATGTTGTTACATAGTCTACTTAAGTTCTTCATTTTATTCACACATTCCATTTCATCTACATTAGACATATGAGGTGATTATTCAATCAAATAACAGTTGTATATCATCCATAGAAAGAAGGGGGAGAATAGAGTTGCATTTCCATCAAACATAGGAGAAAGGAAAGAGGATTACATTCTTCTTCAACAATAAAATAAATTTTATAAAATATACATTCATCCACAATACATATTCAAATGTTAAACACAAATGGTCCATTCGAGACCTAATAGATGATGAATTCCTCATCACCATATGTGAGTCTATTCAACATCTATCAATCCTCTACAAGTATATTCTTACATTCAATTGGGCATTTATTCTAAGTAATGGTTTCTTACCATCAATGTGAGTCCACCATCACTTTGTAAGAATCATACAACAACACTTCTAACATGATACATTCATAAAATATTCAGACATTCAAAAATCAAATTGAGCCATAATATAGAATCATGGCATTCTAGCCTTGATTTGATAATTCTATCATGTCATTCTACCTATTGTTATTCCAGCATAATTCATATTAATTTACATTATCATGGCATATTCTATCATAATCATAGCATTTCTAGCCTAATTCAAACAATTGAAATCAAACAAGGCCTTCAAGCGTAATCCAAGCATTCAAGGGCAATATGATAATTCTTACCTACTCAATGCCATTTCCTAGCATATATCAAAGCAATTATAAGTTCTACTATTATGATTCTAATCATGTGCTCCTAAACATGATTCTAAGCATTCGCAAAGAAAATAAACTCTTAAACATGTTTCTAATAAAGAAAAGAGAGAAGACTTACCTCGACACTCTTATCGATCTCGCAAAATAAATAGGGGTTAGAATAATTCATAATAACCCCTAAACATGCTTCTTAGCAAACAAAAAAAAAAAAACCTAAACATGCTTATTCTAAGCATAAATAAACATAAACATGCTTAATTCTAAGCAAGAAAATTAAAGAACAAAATAGGAGGGAGAAGAGATAACTACTCTCAGGATGTATCCTTTCAAGGTTTGGAGCAATATAAAACGCTGAAAAAATATTATTCAAGAAAGGACTCCTTCAAATTCTCACAAGTCTGTCCTAGAGAGAGAGAGGATTTTTTTATGTTGATGTGTGTTACAAAGTGAGGAGGAGGGTGTTTATATAAGAAAAGTTGAAAGTGAAAAGGAAGTTGAGCAAAAATGGAAGGTCCCAATCAAAGATTTCCATTTCCATTGACACAACAACCGGGCATGCACTCTGAACCTTTCTATTCTGCAATTTTGTAGAGTAGTCCCTTCTGACCTTCATATGTTCGATCGCATATAATTTTTCAAATTCTACTCTGATTTGTGATCCATAAATTTCTACTAAAACTAGACATTTGTAGCTTCGTAATGGTGTATGACTTATCAATAAAATCATGCTAGATTAATTTCTGTGAATTTTTTAATTCACGTGTCAGTTTTTAAGACCTTTCGTCAATTTCTTGTCACTCCTTTCCTCTTCAGCTTCCAAGAGCATTTTGGTCTCTTCTTTCGCTAGACACTCATCTTCATTTCATCATTGAGCCTAAAAAATTCAATGTCTACACTATACAAGACCCATGGCCAGCTAGGGATGGCAATTCATGTCATGCGTACCAACCCATTTAATTATTCATGTCAAGGCATAAAACATGGATTTGACACGGTTATTAAACATGTCACTCATATGTTGTAATCATGTCATATTTAGCTCACATAATTTACTTAATTCTTTAACCTAATTATGTATAATATATCATATCCTATATATTTATATCAATTAAAATTATTTTTAGAATATAAATATTTTTAAGTATAAAAAAATTATTAAAATCATCATAATTTACCTTATAATGCAAAATTTTTCAGTTTTATAATATATATGTTGGAAGTAGGTAAAAATTCATATCATTAAATGAGCTTGCATGTTAATGATTGACAAGATATATTTAACTACTTATGTCATTAAACGGGTTGGCGTTCTGAACACCCTCAACACGATTTCAACCCATTTATTAATCGTGTATCGTGTTCATCTACTCGAAACAACACCCACACACAATCCTTACCTAACGACCCGGCTCTTGGGCCGACAGGGTTCGGGTTACTGAGACAAACACTAGATTTCATCTTGACTCAATAGCCCGGAAGGTTCCAGGTTCGATTCTTGAGCTTCCTGATGATTTACTTGATGATGCGGGGGCTGATTGGTTGCGCTGTATTGTGAGATTTTTTTCGGGGTATACTATGCCTTTCCATGTTGCAAGTTCCATTGCTATGCGTGCATGGAAGTCTAGTGCTTTGGAGGATGTCCGCTCTATTGGGACGGGTTTCTTGATATTCAAATTTAGAACGGTTGAGGAGGTTCATGATATTTTAGAAAGAGGGTCTTGGATGTTTGATGGGAAGCACATCATTCTGCAACAACAGAATCCTCATTTTTCTTTTGATCAGAGTAGGATTACCAAGATCCCAGTCTAGGTTCGATTGCATGGACTACCATTTCCATTATGGTCAGCTAAAGCACTTAGTGCTGTTTCTAGTATGGTTGGTCGACCATTATCATGTGACAGGATGACTTATGAGCACACTCGGTTATCTTATGCCAGGGTTTGTGTTGAGATAGATGCGGACCATTCTCCAATGCAGGACTTTGAGATCCGGTGTAAACTATCTTTTGAACCTATCAAGATCAGAGTGGAATATGAATGGAAACCAAAACGTTGCTCCAAGTGTTGTTTATTTGGCCATACCTGTCCTGTGCCTATCGTGCATTCTTCTTCTAGAGAGGCCGAGGCACCAGATACTACTATAGCCCTTGTCTTACGAGACAATGGGAAGACGGATGACCCTTCTATTGCAGCAGCAGTCCATATTGAGACTGGTTAGGATCCGGGTATTACTACAGACGTAACTCCAGCTCTGCAAGACAAAAGTAAACTTACTGCCACTGGCTCGGGTTCTGAGTCTACTTCTGATTCTGATTCACTATCTCCTATTGAGGATCACTAGGATCAGATTTTGAAGGGCTCTTCTATCCCAATAGTTGATTCTGATCCTTCAGGGATTGCTCATTCAGAAAAGTTTATTGCTCCGGATCCTCCTGCTTCCATTGAGATGGCTTCAGACGGTCGACCACCTACTGGTAAGGCAAAAAAAGGTCATAATAAGAAGGGTGGCTATGGGGGTAAAGGGGGCATGCGCCCCTGATGATTTCTTTATTGAGTTCTGAGATTTTTCCAGCTTCCTATGATAGGAAGTTGGAATATTAGAGGCCTTAATGGCTTCTCTATGCAGCAGGCAGTTAAAAACTGGATTTCTAAGTATTCTTTGGGTTTGATTGGTCTCTTGGAGACTAAGGTTAATCAGCAATGCCTTGCTTCAGTTGTTTCGGATATTTGTCCTTCTTGGAAGTTCTTATCCAATGCCACTGAGTTAATTGCTTATAGAGTTTTGGCGTGTTGGGATCCTACTTTGTATAGTTTGAGTGATCTACAACTTTCTCCACAGTGGATCGTTTGTCGAGCTACCAGATTATTAGATGGGGTTTCTTTTGGTCTTATTTTTGTTTATGGTTCTAATGATCCGGGTGTTCGTCGACAGTTGTGGGACTTTATCAGAGCTCAGTCCATGGTTTTTGGTGACTTACCTTGGTTGGCATTGGGTGATTTTAATGCGATTTTACGCTGTTCGGATAGAGCTGGTGGGGATCAGGCTTGGCGCAGTTACATGGATGATTTTGGACAGTGTGCTCATGATGCAGCGTTGATCAGGGTAGCATCTTTTGGGCTTCGGTATACTTGGCATAATGGGCAGTAGGGAGATGGTACTATTCTTAGAACTCTTTATTGGAGTTTTGGTAGTGCTTTATGGTTCTTGACTTGGCCAAATACAACTTCTAAAGTTCTTCCATGAGATGCTTCTAATCACAGTGCTTTGGTTATCAGGTTTGGAGATCAACGTAGGCAGACCTCCAGTCCCTTTAAATTTTTGAACTTTTGGGTTGACCGAGAGGATTTCTTGGAGATTGTTCAGAGAATATGGTCTATACCTATAGATGGGGATTCTATGTTTTGAGTCACATAGAAATTGGGTTTGTTGAAACGTGAGTTTAAGACTTTCCATGCCAAGGCTTCTAGTCACATCTCTCGTAGGGTCATTGAGGCTAGGGCTCAGTAGGCCGCAGCTCAGGCTGCTCTGGATGAGAGCCCTTATTCCCCAGATTGTATTTTGGTTGAAAGGGATTTTGCTAAGCACTATTCTCCATTATGCAGGGACGAGGAGGCTTTCTTTCGGCAGCGATCAAGGATCCAATGGCTCTCTTTGGGGGATCAGAATACCAAGTTCTTTCACAAGTCTCTGATCCATAGACAGGTCAGGAATCGGATTCATTAGCTTGAGGATGAGGATCGTACTATCGTTACAGATCGAGGTGACTTAGGTCATCTGGCTGTAAGGTATTTTCAGAAAGTGGTTACAGCTCCTTCTCGACCTTCTATTGTAGATGCTTCTCGGGTTTTCTCTGGAAGAGTTTCTGAGGAGATGCTGCCTTCTTTGGTGTGCCCTTTTACTGATGATGAGATCAGGTCAGCTTTATTCTCGATTCCCGATGATAAAGCTCCAAGGCCGGATGGGTACACCTCTCTGTTCTTGAAAAGGGCTTGGGACATTATTAGTTTTGAGTTTAAGGCTGTTGTGCACTACTTCTTTGCGACTTGTCGGATGCCGAAGTGTGTTAATGCAACTAGGGTTGCCTTGGTCCCCAAGGTTGAGACTCCGAGGACTATGAGTGACTTTCGACCAATCTCTTGCTGTAATGTACTCTACAAGTGCATCTCCAAAGTGATTATGAATAGGTTTAAACCAGTTTTACCTGATGTAATTGATTCTATTTCGGTTTAGTTTTATTTCATATTATCGTAGTTGCTCGAGGACTAGCAAAGTCTAAGTGTGGAGGAATTTGGTAAGTGTCTATTTATATATCATTTTCATATCAATTCGTCCATGTTTCGTTGCTATATTCCTTGGTATTTTTACGTTTTTGTGTGGTTTCGATATTTGTAGGAGTTTTGGAGCAACTTGCACAAAAATGGAGTAAAACACTTCATTTTTACCTTTGCTAGTCAACCATATTCTCGAATTTAATTGTATTGATATACAATGAACCCGATGACATATTATATACCGTTGGAAAGCTCTCGAAGTCTATTTTCTGGAGAAATTTATGGTTTATAAATCCATTCAGTGTACCAAAAGTTGTAATCAAAACAGTGTGAGAAGTATAGAAATGTAATTCCACAAATCACTGTAGCATGTATAATACGGGACACTGTAGCAGGTTATTGTAGCAGAGTATTTAAACACATTTTAGGGTTTTATTTTCATAACTTGAAGGGAGGAGAACGTGGTGGAGGCTTCAGCTCTGGAATTCTTTAATCTCCTGGAGTTCTTGAAGGAGAAAGGAAGCTTGGAAAGAGGAAGAACTACAATCCAAAGAGAATTACATCAAATTTGCTAAGTTTTTCCCTTCCCTTTCATTTTCTGGAATGTCTCCATGTTATATTGTATTTACCACGTTCTTAAACATGTGTAACTGAATCTGAATTGGTTGAGGGTGATTTCAAAGCCCCTGATATGGTTTTTGTAAGTTGATTGTGCAAGAAGTTGTTATCCAATTCTCTAATTGAATTTGCTTGTATTTTCCTATATCTAATGCTTATGATTGCTTGCTGGATTGTATTTCGAATGACCAACTGAATATAATCTAGTTGTTGTTTATTGCTAGACTAGAAATCTTGATCCGTAATTGTCTTGAATTTCTAATCCTTAGTAGCAAAATTGTGATCAGAGATTGCAATTGGAGAATACAACCTAAGTTAAATAATCCGAGCTTGTGTGTTTATTGCTTAGATCAACCTATCTTTCTTATCATAATGCATCCATTGAATTAAATTTAGAGAGCTTGTTCTAGGTTGTTTAATGGATAGAGATTAAATAAAGAGCCTGTTTTATTTAACAACAAAGTAAGGAAAGATTGGGATAACAGAGCTTGTTGTTATCTACGGTTGATAATTTCAATGGTGTAATTGGATGACAATTCTACAATTAATTCGCAAATCCATATCTTGTGGTAGAGAGGGATCTCTTAACCAGGTTACTCTCATTGATTTTTCACTCTATTTTACTTTGTGTTGTTTTATTGGGCATTTACATTAATATTTCATTTAGTTAATCCATCAACAAAACCCCCCCATTTATCTATTGTTGCTGTAAAATAACAAATTCAATTAGAATCAATCCTCGTGGGAACGATATCTTACTTATCACTTTATTACTTGTGCGACTAGTATACTTGCTAGTTTCGAACGCATCAAGTTTTTGGCGCCGTTGCCGGGGATTGATTTTCTAATCGATTTGTTATTTTGTTTTCATTGTTGATTCATATTTTCTTTGTTTTTCTTTTCTGATTGTTTGTGTTTAGACAACATGGCAGTAAACTTCTATCAATTCGGTAGCAGATTTGAGCCACAACTACCATGGAGAGTAAATGAGGTAAGCACTTCGAACATTGAACAACAACTTTTTGAGTTAACTTCTCTCGCGGAAAACATGGTTGTGGAACATATGCAGAAATCTTATGCATTTAAGGTATATTCTACCATGGAGCATCCAATCGACATGTATCCAACTTTGCAAGGAGATATGGAACAAGCCAATGCCGTGAATGGATTTTCAGGACAACAAGGCAATGGTATAATCCCTTCTCTAACACTTACAATGCTAGATGGGAAGATCACCCTAATTTCAGTTACTGGAATCATCAACCAATCGTCCCAGATGCCATACCAAATCAACTACAAGGTTTTAATCAACCTAGAGTGCAGCAACCATTTCAAATGCAACCACCACCAATGCCACAACCAGCACCACAACCAGCTGCAGAAAACTCAGGTATGTCACTCCAGGATATTGTTAATGCACTTGCCACTAACACTATGCAATTCCAGCGGGAAACTGGGGCAAGTATCCAAAACTTGGCAAATCAAATGGGACAATTGGCTACTAGCATGAGCAAATTCGAGGGCCAAGACTCAGAAAAATTATCTTCTCAAACGTTGATCAATCCAAGAGAGAATGCTTGTATGATAACTTTGCAAAATGGAGAGCAATTAGATGTCCTGCCAAAGAAATCACAAACTGATGAAGAAGATGACACCACTTCCACCATGAACAAGACATCATCCTCTAAGGTATGTCTTAAAACTGCTATTCCTTCTTATGTTACTCCTCCACTTTTTCCTAGCAGATTGACAAAATTGAAGAAGGAGGAACAAGAACAAGAAATCCTGGAAACTTCTCGTAAAATCGAGATAAATATACCACTTCTGGATGCTACCGAGCAAGTACCTTGTTACACAAAATGTCTCAAGGAGTTATGCACCAACAAGAGAAATTTAAAAGGGAATGAGAAAGTAAGTATAGGGGAAAATGTTTCAATTGTACTACAAAGAAAAATTCCTCCGAAATGCAATGATCCAGGTACGGTCACCATTCCACGCACCATTGGTAAAACCAAGTTTGAAAGAGCTATGTTAGATTTAGGAGCATCTATTAATGTCATGCCATTTATTTATGCTTCTTTAAATCTTGGACCTTTTGCGAAAACTGGTATTACCATTCAGTTTGCTGATCATTTTAATGCGTATCCCAAAAGAGTTGTGGAAGATGTGCTTGTGCAGGTGAATCAATTGGTTTTCCCAGCAGACTTCTATGTCCTTAAAATAGAGGATGAGACATCTCCTAATCCAACACCGATTCTTTTAGGGAGACCATTCTCAAAAACTGCTAGAACAAAGATTGATGTTCATGATGGCACTCTCACCATAGAGTTTGATGGCAAGGTTATCCGTTTCAATATTTGTGAGGCAATGAGGTACCCTAGTGACTTACATTCTGTTTTTGCAGTTGACGTTATTGATTATTTGCCACAACAATGTTTTGAGTTAACTCGCAAGAATGGATTGGAAATGGCTATTAGTGAGGACATAGGGACAGAAAATTCCAAAGAACCAAGAAGGTTGATATAAGTGTCCAAAGAAATGGAGGAAGCTATGGCATGCTTAGATGAGACTATAGCTATAATCACAAACAGGTATGATGTTTCGTACATTGAATTGCCTTTATCTAATGAGAAACTTCTTCCTTCTGTGATGAAAGCCAATACCTTGGAGCTTAAGCTACTTCCGGATTATTTGAGGCATGTGTTTTTGGGTGAGAATGATTCTTTGCCAGTTATAATAGAAATGGGCCTTGCACCATACAAGAAGAGAAACTCGTCCAAGTACTTAGAGATCACAAAATAACTATTGGGTGGACGATTGCTAACATCCAAGGCCCAGCCATATGCATGCAAGAATTCTTGTTGGAAAAAGGATCCAAGCCCACTAGAGAAGCACAGCGGAGATTGGACCCTCCCATGATGGAACCAAAGTCAGGCTGAGGATGTTAAACCAAGCGCTTATTGGGAGGCAACCCAATGTTTTTGAAAAATAAATAAAAAAAGAAAAAGAAAAATAAAATGAGGTAATAATGATCGATTTTTGTGTCTCGAGGAGATTCCTTTCGTAGGCCATCAAATTGATCAGGTTTTATCTCTTTTTGCCATCTGTCTTATTTGTTTTTTATATTTTTTTACTTGTTTTTGACTTTTGTTTGCTATTGTGTTGTTATCTCTTTTATGTGTCTTTAGTTTCGTTTCTGCTCTTTTTTTCCTTCCTTTTGTTTAATTTTGATTATTCCGTACTTTGAATTCATTTGTGCAACAGCTTGAGGAAACATCCAAACGGGAGCTGAAGTCATTGCTCGAAGGTTTGAAACGTGCATATCTTGGAGAAAAACAAACTCAATTGCATTATCGGCAATAGCTCTCCTTTTCTCCTCTTCAATGGATGCCGATATCTTTGTGTCAAACCTTCGTAAATATTTCCCTTCACTTCTGATGCGTTCGAAACTAGCAAGTATACTAGTCGCACAAGTAATAAAGTGATAAGTAAGATATCGTTCCCACGAGGATTGATTCTAATTGAATTTGTTATTTCCAGCAACAATAAACTAAACAGGGGGGATTTTTGTTGATTGATTAACTTGATGAAATAAGAATGCAAGTAAAGAATAACAAAACAGAAAGTAAATTTGAATGAAAAATCAATGGGAGAAAGCTGGTTAAGGGATCCTTCTCTACCACAGATATGGATTTGCGAAGTAATTCTAGAATTGTCATCTAATTACAGCATTGAAGTTATCAACCGTAGATAATAACAAGCTCTATTACCCCAATCTTTCCTTACTTGTTGTTAAATAAAACAAGCTCTTTATTTAATCTCTATCCATTAAACAACCTAGAACAAGCTCTCTGAGTTTAATTCAATGGATGCATTATGATAAGAAAGATAGGTTGATCTAAGCAATAAACACACAAGCTCGGATTATTTAACTTAGGTATATTCTCCAATTGTAATCTCTGATCACAATTTTGCTACTAATGATTAGAAATTCAAGACAATTACGGATCAAGATTTCTAGTCTAGCAATAAATCAATACCAGATTATATTCAGTTGGCCACTCAAATACAATCAGCAAGCAATCATAAGCATTAAATATGGGAGAATACAAGCAACTTCATTAGAGAATTGGATAACAATTCCTTACACAATCAACTTACAAAAACCATATCAGGGGCTTTGAAATCACCCTCAACCAATTCATAGTCAGTTACACATGTTTAAGAACGTGGTAAATACAATACAACATGGAGACATTCCAGAAAATGAAAGGGAAGGGAAAAAACTTAGCAAATTTGATGTAATTCTCTTTGGATTGTAGTTCTTCCTCTTTCCAAGCTTCCTTTCTCCTTCAAGAACTCCAGGAGATGAAAGAATTCTAGAGCTGCAGCCTCCACCACGTTCTCCCCTCTTCAAGTTATGAAAATAAACCCTAAAATGTGTTTAAATATTCTGCTACAGTAACCTGCTACAGTGTCCCGTATTATACATGCTACAGTGATTTGTGGAATTACATTTCTATACTTCTCACACTGTTTTGATTACAACTTTTGGTACACTGAATGGATTTATAAACCGTAAATTTCTCCAGAAATTAGACTTCGAGATCTTTCCAACGGTATATAACATGTCATCGGGTTCATTGTATATCAATACAATTAAATCCGAGAAGATCACTGACTAGCAGAGGTGAAAATGAAGGTTTTTACTCCATTTTTGTGCAAGTTGCTCCAAAACTCCTACAAACATCAAAACCACACAAAAACATAAAAATACCAAGGAATATAGCAAAGAAACATGGACGAATTGATATAAAAGTAATACATAAATAGACACCTATCAACTTCCTCAAAATGCTGTGTATAAAATTTATAAAGTGCGGATGACTAGACTTTGGGTGTTGATGCTCCTAAATGTGCCTGCGGATATCCGATGGTTTATCGAAGCCAAGGTAAGATTGTCCGGTGAGCCTGATATTAACCTAGCAAAATACATGCCTGGTCTAGGAAAGAGCTACTACGCCAATAGGAAAAGAGCAAAAAGGTTACAAGCATGTTATAAATGTGCTAGATGGAATTGTAACCAGACTTGTCGTTCATTAGGTTTTGTGTCCAGAAATAGAGAAGATAAACTGTTATTTATTAAGAATGGTCTAAGTAATGAGTCGCTGGATAATGTTTTATTAAATCTTGAGTCACATTCTTGTGGACTTGTCCAGCGTGAATTGCTTAATCTATGGACATAATTTCGTGATGAATTGCAGTGTTATAGTCTAGGGAATCTGACTAAAAACGACCCTGTTTGCCAGTTTATAAGAAACTGGATGGGAAGCAAATCCCCGACTCATAGAAGGCGTTTCAGCCGTTACTGGACGTAAAACCAGAGGAAGATGTGAGCCACAATCACAACTACTTGTATATTTGAATGTGTGTTGTTGTTGTCGAATTTTATTTCTTTATTGTTTCGTTTGATCTGATTATCAATGTTGTTTTTGTGTTGTTGTTGTTTGTTGATTTTGTTTGTTTTAATTTCAAGTTTTCTTTTTGACAAACCATATGACTACCCCATGACATAAGCACACGTGGGAGACAAGTGTGGAGGTTTTGTCAACCTCCACTGAAAGTATATCTTTACTTTTCATGCTTCACGTGGGAGACAAGTGTGTAGGTTTTGTCAAACCTCGCTGAAAGCATATCTAATTTTTTCAAATCTTAGGGCGATAAATCTGCATCGAGCAACCCCCATCGAAATTATGTCCCCATATGTCAAATTTGAGAGTTTTATGTGTGTATATATCCATTCTCCATATTTTCAAATGTCATTATTATAACCTGTCTTGCACTTGAAAGCATACTACCTAACGTGCATCATTGCCTTACACAAGGTTAGAGCACTTGTAAAAATGGAGAAAACACCAATTCGGCGATTCCAAAATATATGCGTATTTTGTGGATCGCAATTTGGTAAAGATGGAGAGTTTACAACATCAGCTCTTGATCTTGGTAGGACATTAGCTGCGAGGGGTATTCATTTGATTTATGGAGGGGGTAGTCTTGGGTTAATGGGTTGTGTGTCGATAGTTGCATCCCTATGAGGGAGCAAAGTTCTTGACATTATCCCTAAACCATTAGCTGTACGAGATATCGTAGGCAACACAATCGGGGAAGAGTTACAGGTCTCTAGCATGCATGAGCATATTGCACATATGGTTGTTAAGTCCGATGCATTTATAGCTTTGCCTGGTGGTTATGGTACATTAGAGGAGATATTTCAAATCACCTCTTAGGCACAGCTAAACATCCATAAGAAACCCATTGGTTTGTTAAATGTCAATAATTTTTTTGATGGTTTGTTGTCCTTTCTTGATCAAGCTGTAGAAAAAAACTTAATCTCACCGTCGGCGAGGCAAATCTTGGTTACAGCTTCAACTGCAGTGGAGTTAATTGATAAACTTTAAGAATTCGTCTATTCGCCTGATCCAACAACGGCTCGGATAGATTGGTTTGAAGAAGGCAATAAAAGGCGTATACTGGATTTAACGCTCCATCTGTAATCTCTATCTATTGGTTTGCTTCGTTTTTGTTTACTTTCGTTTTAGGTGTTTATTTGAGATTTTTCATGTTATTTCTTTTGAGTTTTTTTCAGGTTATTTCTTTCGCCCCAGGTAATATTTTATAATCGTGGCTTTTAGAGTGGCGGCTTAAAAAGTTCAATTCCTCTTGAAATGCATTCTGGATCTCTTCAATCCATAATGGCTGAATAAGGAGGCTAACTTCTAACTTTTTAGACCCATTCTAACTGACTTGTTTTTGTTTGCTGGCTTGTTGGACTTTGTTCTTTTATGAGTAAGTTTAGTTTTGTGTAATTTAGAGTTGTTGTGTGTTTTTGTCTTTATCAGTTTCGATTCGAAAAAAAAAAAACATTGTGGAAAAACTTGAGAATGGCAGAATATGGGGTTTCCTTAACTCTTGAAACGCATTCTCTCTAAATAAATCTGTAGTTTGTTTATTTCATGTTGTTTGAAGTGTCTTGTTTCTTGTTTTGTTCTTTCATAATATACATTTCAAGCATACAGATCCATGCATCATTTATCATTTTCCAAGAGTTATTCTTAATTCAATCATTGCCTTATCATTGACCCACAACATTGAGCACCGAGCCATTATCACTGAGTTATTTGTTTACTTAGAGAAGGTTTATGCAATTTAAGTGTTTGTTCAGATTTCAATGAATTCTAGAACCTGTTTGATGGTACTCGAGGTGAAATCCTAGACTGTGCAATATTGGGGAAATGATTTAGGCCATCTTTGGACCGTTTGAGCCTTAATAGCCAACCTTGATTGAAATTGATCCTTAGTTACCCTTTTGAGCCTTTGTAAGCCTTTGTTAACTCACTAAAAAGATTTCCTAACCCCAAATGATTTTTTTTTTCAAACAGTTTGTCCCTTACCTATGAGCATGTAGATCATTCACGATGACATTTTGAATTATGTTCTGGTTTTGGGAAGTCAGAGGAGGTTGGATAGTGCCATGAGCAATGCAAGTGAGTTTTATTATGTTTGTAAAAAAAAAAAAAGAAAAAAAACAATCTGTACTTATCTTTCACGTACTTAAACATTGAGGACAATGTGCTATTTAAGTGTGGGGAAGGGGAATTGCAGTTAAAGAAAAAAAAAGAAGAAAAAGATATCTATACCCTTGGGTGTTCTTAAAAAGAATGAAACAACAAAGTGTGGAGGTGTAGTTTCTTTTGTTTTCTTAAAAAAAAAAAGAGAAAAAAAGAAAAAAAAAGATTGAGTGTTCCAAATAAGTTTGGGAGAGTAACCTGGTGAATTGAAATAAAGTTGTGTTATAGGGTTGACTCTATATAATCTTGAATGATTTATATGTTTGTGGGTGATTTGAGCCAAATTATTATACTTTATCATACCTTCACCCAAGCCAAACGTTACAAGCTTAATAAAGTCCTACTGGATCCTTGGTATTGTGCATGTCTACATTAGTGGAGAGTGACTTGAAAAGCAGGCCTATGGAGTTCGTTTATACACACATCTTTACTATTAAATATGATTCATTTTTATGCATAAATTCGTCCGGGTTACAAGTGATCAGGTGAGAATGGCTCTACACACACACACTTGAGGAATTGAAGTGAAGCGAAACTAATCTTTGAGATAAAATTCTTGATCAAGTGCATTATTTTGAAGTTTTCCTTGGGTTATAATTAATTACAATCTTTGAGGCTTATTTGCAAGATGAAGCATTTGTATGTTTTAATTTTTTGTTGATTCTGTTTCGGTTTAGTTTTATTTCACATTGTCGTAGTTGCTCGAGGACTAGCAACGTCTAAGTGTGGGGGAATTTGATAAGTGTCTATTTATATATCATTTTCATATCAATTCGTCCATGTTTCTTTGCTATATTCCTTGGTATTTTTTATGTTTTTGTGTGGTTTTGATGTTTGTAGGAGTTTTGGAGCAACTTGCACAAAAATGGAGTACAACCCTTCATTTTCACCTCTGCTAGTCAACCATCTTCTCGGATTTAATTGTATTGATATACAATGAACCCGATGACATATTATATACCGTTGGAAAGCTCTCGAAGTCTATTTTTCTGGAGAAATTTACGGTTTATTAATCCATTCAGTGTACCAAAAGTTGTAATCAAAACAGTGTGAGAAGTATAGAAATGTAATTCCACAAATCACTGTATCATGTATAATACGGGACACTGTAGCAGGTTACTGTAGCAGAGTATTTAAACACATTTTAGGGTTTTATTTTCATAACTTGAAGAGGGAAGAACGTGGAGGAGGCTGCAGCTCTGGAATTCTTTCATCTCCTGGAGTTCTTGATGGAGAAAGGAAGCTTGGAAAGAGGAAGAACTGCAATCCAAAGAGAATTACATCAAATTTGCTAAGTTTTTCCCTTCCCTTTCATTTTCTGGAATGTCTCCATGTCGTATTGTATTTACCACGTTCTTAAACATGTGTAACTGAATCTGAATTGGTTGAGGGTGATTTCAAAGCCCCTGATATGGTTTTTGTAGTTGATTGTGCAAGAAGTTGTTATCCAATTCTCTAATTGAATTTGCTTGTATTTTCCTATATCTAATGCTTATGATTGCTTGCTGGATTATATTTTGAATGGCCAACTGAATATAATCTGGTTGTTCTCTATTGCTAGACTAGAAATCTTGATCCGTAATTGTCTTGAATTTCTAATCCTTAGTAGCAAAATTGTGATCAGAGATTGCAATTGGAGAACACAACCTAAGTTAAATATTCCGAGCTTGTGTGTTTATTGCTTAGATCAACCTATCTTTCTTATCGTAATGCCTCCATTGAATTATATTTAGAGAGCTTGTTCTAGGTTGTTTAATGGATAGAGATTAAATAAAGAGCCTGTTTTATTTAACAACAAAGTAATGAAAGATCGGGATAACAGAGCTTGTTGTTATCTACGGTTGATAATTTCAATGGTGTAATTGGATGACAATTCTACAATTAATTCGCAAATCCATATCTTGTGGTAGAGAAGGATCTCTTAACCAGGTTACTCTCTTTGATTTTTCACTCTATTTTACTTTGTGCTGTTTTATTATGCATTTACATTAATATTTCATTTAGTTAATCCATCAACAAAGCCTCCCTATTTATCTATTGTTGCTATAAAATAACAAATTCAATTAGAATCAATCCTCGTGAGAACGATATCTTACTTATCACTTTATTAATTGTGCGACTAGTATACTTGCTAGTTTCGAACGCATCATGGGGTTAAGGACGATCGATATTCCAGAGTGTATGGTTCGATGGATCGCGACGTGCATGTCTTCTGCACATTTCTCTATTGCTTTAAATGGAGAGTTTCATGGTTTTTTTCCCACCTCCAGAGGAGTTCGACAGGGTGATCCGCTGTCACCATACTTTTGTGTGTTGGCAATGGAGGGTTTGAATGGTATTCTTCGGGAGGCTTCTCAGAGGCCTGGTTTTCGATATCATTGGAGATGTCAGCAGGTCTCTCTCACTCATCTTTGTTTTACAGATGATCTGATGGTTTTTTGTAGGGCAGATGCGGGCTCTGTTAGTCTAGTTCGTAATGCTTTGCAGAAGTTTGCAAAGCTCTCTGGTTTAGTAACGACTTCTGCCAAGAGTCATGTATTCTTTTCTGGAGTCAATGATGAGGACCGAATTATGTTGTAGGCCATCTTGGGTTTTCAGGTGGGGAGTCTGCCAGTTAGATATTTAGAAGTGCCTCTGATTAGTACCAGATTGCGCTCTTCAGATTGTACTCCATTGATAGAACGAATTCTATCGAGGGTCAGGTTATGGACATCTGCTATGTTGACTTATGCTGGCCGTCTTCAGTTAATCAAGTCGGTACTTTTTTCCATACAGGTCTATTGGTCATCCATATTCATATTGTCGGCAACTATGGTGCAAAAGATTGAGGGTATTCTGGCTGCTTTCCTGTGGAGAGAGACCTCTTTGTCTCGTTCTGGGGCCAAAGTAGCTTGGGATTCGGTTTGCTATCAGTTAAAGGAAGGAGGATTGGGAATTAAGCGAGTGAAGGAATGGAATCAGGCCGCTATTCTAAAGCATGTTTGGAGACTTATTTCTGATAAGTCCTCCACATGGTCTTCTTGGGTTCATAAAGTACTCCTTCAGGGCCGCTCGTTTTGGTAGGTTCGAGTTACTTCTGGAGCGTCCTGGTTTTAAAGGAAGATTTTGCACAGTCGAGATTAGTGTAGGGATAAATTTATCTCTTGTATTGGAGATGGTCGTGACACCTCACTTTGGTAGGATTACTGGTTGCCACAAGGGCCTCTTTGTGATTTGTTTTCTTTCAGAAATCTTTCATCTACAGGTCTTCCCTCAGATGCCAAGGTCTCCGCTATTATTCAGAATAGGGATTAGACTTTTCCTGATGGTGGATCGGCCCTTGGACGAATTTGGGACACTATCAGCTTCCGGCCTATGATGGGGACCCCTGATCGTATTGTTTGGAAGGGCCACACCTCTGGAGTTTTCTCCATTGCCTCAGCATGGGAGTTTTTACCGAGTAGACGAGTCGTGAATTCATTTCATCATCTTCTTTAGTTCCTGGCCATATTCCAAGACACTCTTTTATTCTTTGGCTTGCCTCCTTGGGTCGTCTTCGTACTATGGATCAATTACAGCGTCATGGCATGTTATCCTCTTCGGGCTGTGTTCTCTGTGCCTCAGCAAATGAGACTCATGAGCATCTTTTCTTTAGATGTCCTTTCTTGTCTTCTGTATGGGAGGAGATTACAGCTAAGACTCTCAATGTTTGGCCATCTTATGATTTGCTCACTCTACTTCATTGGGCTTCTCTTCATCTTCAGGGTAGAAAGAATTTTGAGCATATCCTTACACGTTTGGTCTTTTCTGCCACAATTTATTTTCTATGGTATGAGAGGAATGATCCTGTGTATCAGCAGCGTCGTTGGACTTGTTGTCAGGTGATTGATGAGATTTTTACCTTGGTTCGCTCTCGGCTTCTAACCTTGGAGGCCAAGTATGTGATCACTCCTCAACTTCGTGCCATATGGGGTCTTCATCATTAGTTTGTTTTCTTTGACTTTATTTTGCTAGATTGGGCTAATATGCCCTTTTGTTTTTATTGTTTGAGTGATCTTGGCTATGTTGTGGTTGGTTTTGGGCCTATGAACAATCGTTTTGTCTGGGGCCTTTGGCTTTTATTCTGTTTATTCGTTTGAAGCCTTTGGGCTTTGTTATTTCCTTTTGGACTTGTGAGCACTAAATACTCTTCTTGGGGTATGCCCCTCGTAATATTGTACTATCTTTTTTCTTTTTATGTGAATAGTAATTTTTTCAAAAAAAAAGTGTATTGTGTTCGTTTCGTATTCGGGTCGTCTTCATATGTCGTGCAAATTACCACCCCTACAACTAGTCAACCATAAGCGTCACGAATATTTGATTTCCAGCAACAAATTGGCCATATTACTAATAAGTGCCACCGCCTTCGACATGAGATACAAGACCTGATCGACAATGAAAGAATTCCCGCCCTAGAGATTTGAAATGCTATTTTGATGTTTGAACTCAAAATATATGAGTTGTGTGTTCTTCTGATGATTGTTGATCAAATCAAGATACTCATTGGAAATAAATCTTTGGTAATACATAAGATATTTGTTATTTGCATGCTTGACACTTTTTGCTTGATGATTTTCGTTCTTGATTTCTTCAACATTTGAGTATAGTAGCCATGAATATGGAACTATTTATCACTTAAATAAGCTTTATGTGAATAAAGCTTTGTGTTAAGATCTCATAAGACTTTAGAACCCACTCAATCACCACTCGAGGTGAAATCCTATGCTTCACAACATGAGGGAAGTGATTTAGGCATTCTCTGGATCGATTGAGCCTTTCAAGCCCACCTATGCTTACTTCATTGTCCCTAGTGTACCTATTGAGCCTAATCAAGCCTTTTCTTCGTCAAACCGCAAAAATTATCCTAACACTAAAAAAAGCATACGAATATTCTAGAAAAAAAAGCATTGAGAGCCATACTTTAACAAAAGGAATTTGAGAAGTTTTCTGAAATTTTGAGCTCGAAGAAGAAAAAGAAGAAAAAGAAAAAGAAAAAAGAAAAGAAAAGTGTTGATCCCATTGCTTATAATGTTTAGTGGTGTCGCCACTCAAAATCAACAGCAAAGCACACGTGGTGGATGAAGACTTAAAGTTTAGAGGTGTAGCCATTCAAAATTGAAACAAACATGGTGATGAAAATGAGTTGATGCTCTCAATTAAAACCTATAATGGTTGTATGACTATGAGGAAGTTAACCTTATAATTTCCCTATCATGCCTTGACCCAAGCTTGAGATTACAAGCTTGATAAAGCCCTAATGATCCTTGATGTTGTGGGCTTATTTTAGTCCTTCTATCTTTAGAGATTGATCAATAGTTTCTAGTTGCCTAAAGCTATCCAAGTCTTAACAAGTGAAGTATGATTGGCTATACACACGCATGAAGAATCTTGAGTGAAGCAATTATGCTGGCATTAGCATCGAAATTATGAATAGTGACGTGTCAATGCATTAGCTTTGAGCTATCAAATTTGAGAAATATTTGACGAATTCAAATGTGAATCAAATTGATGCATAGCTCACATTTAGCATTCCAAGTTATTAAGGATATTAAGTGTGTTGAAAGCAAGTTAAGAGGAAGAAAATCTGCTAACAGTTTCCATCACAGAAGCTAACCTTGCCACCGACGGTGAAGAAGCAAGATTTATGGAAGAAGTTAGCCATTTCATTTAGCATGGATGTCTAAAAAGAAGCAAGAATAATACCTTTAAAGTTAGATGAAGAAATTCCCTAAGATAGTACTAAATTCTCTATAAAGGCGGCAAAGAATTGCCTAATCATCTTGAGAAAAGAAAAGAAACAAGGGGTAAAGAATTGCCCTAACCATCTTGGAAATCATGGCAGATGGAATTTTCTCAATCATCTTGGTGACTATTCGCTAAAAAATGGTGCTTAAAATAGGTAGACTGACTATTCGCTAGAAGATTCTTTTGAGCATTCTAAGATTCATTACACGAGTTCGCTATACCAAAAGTCTCCCCTTGCTCACCACTGAGTAATCCTTAATATCCTTTTATAAGAAGAACAAGTTGGCTTGAAGTCAATCCAAACCCTCAATGATGGCCTAGCCCAAGAGGCATACACGTTTAGCATAAGCATAGAGCATGCATACATGAAGCATAAATTATTTTCTTGCAGAAAGCATAATCCAAAACAAAGCAAAGTCTATAAGTGATTGGGTTTTGTAGAATCCCAATACAGTATGAAATATTGGGGTTACTACAAAAGAAATGAGCTCAACACCTAGAGGAATAGAAACAGCATGATGTGCGAGTCAGTCCCAATGAGACCTAATTGTAAACGGGGCTTTCATCCCGCCAGAGCGTTTGCGACCACAACACTATGTCAAAGCCTCTTTTAATACTTAAGGGAACACAAATGAGCCATGGACACATCTGGAGAAAAGAGTTGCCACCCAATTATTCAATTAGGAATGAATAGGGGCAATCCAATCCCTCGTTTCGGGACTTAAACTACCATCATCCCTTCCGAGATAGGTTTAGGAAATTAGGTACGAGTCCTTCAACCCACTCGGATGTAAATCTGACCTTCATTTGAGAAATATCAAATAGAAATATCACGTATTGTTACCCAGTTCACTTAGCGTTGTTCGTTTTATGCACACACTTCCTTTTTATCTTTGTTAGGCATGTGAGATGATTACAAAGAAAGAGGGAGGAGAATGGATTACATTTTCTTTCAAACATGGGGGAATGGGAGAGGATTACAACAATTGTTATTCAATAAAAAAGTAAATTCTATATCTGATCCATACAATCCATCGTATATATCATAGATATTCAAGGCGAGACTCGATAGATAATGAATTCCTCACCATCATTTGTGAGTCTATTTAATGTCTATCAAGTCTCAACATACATATTCATTTTATTCAAGTATTCATTCTAAGTGATGGTCCCTCACCATCAATATGAGTCCATTGTCACTTCATGGCGTGATACAATCACACTTTTAATCATGATATATTCATACATTCATAAACAATCAAACAAAGCCATAATCTAATATCATGGCATTCTAGCCTAGATTTTGATAAATTCTACCATGGCAATTCTACCTATAGATATTCTAGCATAATTCATATCAAGTATCATAACATTTCTAGCCTAAAACATGATTCTCATGGCATATTCTAGCCTAATTTATAGCATTCATGACATATTCTAGTCTAATTCAAACATCCAACATCAATCATGGTGTTCAAGGGCAAAACAATAATTCTTACCTATTCTATGCTATTTCCTAGCATTCATCAAAGAAAATAAATTTTCCTATCATGATTCTAATCATGTGCTCTTAAGCATGATTCTATACATGTTCTCCTAATATGATTCTAAGCATTCGCAAAGAAAATAAATTCCTAAGCATGATTCTAAAAAAGGAAGGATTGTGGACTTACCTCAACATGCTTATCCATCTTGCAAAACAAATTGGGTTAGAACAATTCATAATAACCCTAAACATGGTCCTAAGCATAAAATAAAACCCTAGTCATGCTTTTTCTAGCCAAGAAAGTAAAAGAAAGAATAGGAGGGAGGAGAGAATTTTGCTCTCAAGATGTACCCTTTCCAGGTCTAGAGCTATAGAACTCCTAAAAATAATAATTATACTAGAAAAGACTTCTCAAATTCTTGAGCTTGGCTCTAAGAGGGAGAAGAGATGATTGTATTCGAGAATCGGTGTGTATTACAAAGTGAGAGGAAGGGGGTTTATATAGTAAAGGGGTGCATACGAAAAAGGAAGTTTTTCAAGCTAACTTCTGAAAATAACCGAACAAGGGTCCGGCGACCATCTGATGGACGCCCAGCCATTAGCCAATGGTTGGGTGGCTATCAAATGGTTGGGCGGCTATCTTGGATTGTCAGGCGGCTATCTGATGGTCAATCGATCAATTTCTCGTAGCCCCTTTCCAGTTTTGTTATCCTTCGATGTAGTCCTTTCCAACCTTCATCCCTTCAATCATGCATAACTTTTCAAGTTCAACTTTGATTCATGATCTGTAAATTTCTAAAAAAAACTAGACATTCATAGCTTCGTAACGGTATGTGACTTATCATAAGATTCCTTTTGGATTAGTTATTGTGATTTTTCAAAGGTATGTGTTAGTTTTCAAGGCCTTTCACCAACTTCTTCTTACCCTTCTCTTCTTCACTCTCACGGGCATTTTGGTCATTCTATTTGCTCAACATTCATCTTCATTTTATCATCGAGCCTCAAAAATTTAGTGTCTATAGCTTACCCATACTTTGGAGTATGTTTGTGAGACAAAAAATTTGATAAAGTACTCTTACTTCGTCTTTCTTTCTTCTGTCTCAACATCCTCGGCTTTGTCCTCCTTCTTTCAGACTTTCTCATCATCTCTCTCTCTTCTTCTATTCCCATAAAAAGGTGCACCAATTCGAGTGTTAATATGCCCTTCTAAGGACTGATGTACCCGTTCAAGGGCTAATGTGCCTATCTAAGGGCGGATGTGCTCATTCAAGGGCCGATATACCTATCCAAGGGTGGATATGCCTATCTAAGGCGGGTGCGCCCATTCAAAGGCTGAGGTGCCCTTCCAAAGGTCAACATGCCTATCTAAGGTGAGTGTGCCCATCTAAGGGCAGATGTGCCCATTCAAGGGCTAATATGCCCATGTAAGGGCAGATGTACCCATTCAAGGGTGAGGAAGCATCCTTATGAGCTTATTATAAATCACTCTTCGGTGCACCTACCTCTTAAGGTTTCTAACACTCTTTCGTGCACCTACCTTTTAGGGTCTGGTAACACTCTTCTATGCGCCTATTCTAAGGGTTTCAAATACTCTTAATGCACCTACTTCTTAGGGTTTTCAACACTCTTCAGTGAGCCTCTTCTTAGGGATTGTGCCGTTTCTAAGGGCTTAAAACATTCTTAAGTGCACCTACTTCTTAGGATTTTCAACACTCTTCAGTGCGCCTCTTCTTAGGGCTTGTGTCTGTTTTAAGGGCTTAAAATAGTCTTAAGTGAACCTAGTTCTTAGGGTTTCCTTCTAATGCATGCCTATCGAGAAAACTTCTATCATGCACTGTTTTATGGTCTTCAGACCTTCTTATTCTTTGAGCCTTCAACTAAGTATTCTTCATTCATCTTTGATCTCTTCAGATTTTGCATTTGTTAGGTTTCATGTCCCTCTTCTGAGTATTCTTCATGCTTCCTTAGTCTACTGTAGATTTCGTATTCAATGGGTTTCATGCCAAAGCTTCTATTCCTGATTCCTTTCAATCCACTGGGGAAAATCTTTTGATTTATCATGTTCTAACATTCTCCATTCTTGGCTTCTCTTGCATTCACCATTCTCTTCACTAGGGAGTTCTAGATTCTTGGACTTATTATGGATTCTTCCATTTGTTTTTGCAAGTTGCTGGAGAATTCAAAAATTTCTTGATGATGCAAAATCAATTCAAATTTTTACCTCATTTGTTGTGTTCTTCAACAAATTACTTTCTAGTTTTTTTTAGCAATTCTTCCATGTGATTCTAATTGAAGATTCTATTAACTAAGGTTGGTCTTCTTTCCTTGTGAGTCGCTAAATCGTTGTATGGTCAAGCATTAGTCACTGATTTCATCATAAATGTCTTATGGTCGATGAGGAATTTCTTTTTTTCTCTTTTTCTCTTTGATGCGTTCGAAACTAGCAAGTATACTAGTCGCACAAGTAATAAAGTGATAAGTAAGATATCGTTCCCACGAGGATTGATTCTAATTGAATTTGTTATTTCCAGCAACAATAAACTAAACAGGGGGGATTTTTGTTGAATGATTTACTAAATGAAATAAGAATGCAAGTAAAGAATAACAAAACAGAAAGTAAATTTGAATGAAAAATCAATGAGAGAAAGCTGGTTAAGGGATCCTTCTCTACCACAAGATATGGATTTGCGAATTAATTGTAGAATTGTCATCTAATTACAGCATTGAAGTTATCAACCGTAGATAATAACAAGCTCTATTACCCCAATCTTTCCTTACTTTGTTGTTAAATAAAACAAGCTCTTTATTTAATCTCTATCCATTAAACAACCTAGAACAAGCTCTCTGAGTTTAATTCAATGGATGCATTATGATAAGAAAGATAGGTTGATCTAAGCAATAAACACACAAGCTCGGATTATTTAACTTAGGTTATATTCTCCAATTGTAATCTCTGATCACAATTTTGCTACTAATGATTAGAAATTCAAGACAATTACGGATCAAGATTTCTAGTCTAGCAATAAATCACAACCAGATTATATTCAGTTGGCCACTCAAATACAATCAGCAAGCAATCATAAGCATTAAATATGGGAGAATACAAGCAACTTCAATTAGAGAATTGGATAACAATTCCTTACACAATCAACTTACAAAAACCATATCAGGGGCTTTGAAATCACCCTCAACCAATTCAGATTCAGTTACACATGTTTAAGAACGTGGTAAATACAATACAACATGGAGACATTCCAGAAAATGAAAGGGAAGGGAAAAACTTAGCAAATTTGATGTAATTCTCTTTGGATTGTAGTTCTTCCTCTTTCCAAGCTTCCTTTCTCCTTCAAGAACTCCAAGAGATGAAAGAATTCCAGAGCTGCAGCCTCCACCACGTTCTCCCCTCTTCAAGTTATGAAAATAAAACCCTAAAATGTGTTTAAATACTCTGCTACAGTGACTTGCTACAGTGCTCCGTATTATACATGCTACAGTGCTTGTGGAATTATATTTCTATACATCTCACACTGTTTTGATTACAACTTTTGGTACACTGAATGGATTTATAAACCGTAAATTTCTCCAGAAAATAGACTTCGAGAGCTTTCCAACGGTATATAACATGTCGTCGGGTTCATTGTATATCAATACAATTAAATCCGAGAAGATCAGTGACTAGCAGAGGTGAAAATGAAGGGTTTTACTCCATTTTTGTGCAAGTTGCTCCAAAACTCCTACAAACATGAAAACCACACAAAAACATAAAAATACCAAGGAATATAGCAAAGAAACATGGACTAATTGATATAAAAGTAATACATAAATAGACACCTATCAAATTCCCCCACACTTAGACTTTGCTAGTCCTCGAGCAACTAAAATGATACGAAACAAAACTAAACCGAAACAGAATCAACAAAAATTAAAACACACAAATGCTTCAACTTGCAAATAGGCCTCAAAGATTGTACTTAATTATAACCCAAGGAAAACTTCAAAATAATGCACTTGATCAAGAATTTCATCTCAAAGATTAGTTTCGCTTCACTTCAATTCCTCAAGTGTGTGTGTGTAGAGCCATTCTCACCTAATCACTTGTAACCCGGATGAGTTTATGCATAAAAAATGAATCATATTTAATATTGAAGATGTGTGTATAAATGAACTCCATAGGCCTGCTTTTCAAGTCACTCTCCACTAATGTAGACATGCACAACACCAAGGATCAAGTAGGACTTTATTAAGCTTGTAACGTTTGGCTTGGGTGAAGGTATGATAAAGGATAATAATTTGGCTCAAATCACCCACAAACACATAAATCATTCAAGACTATGTAGAGCTCAACCCTATAACACAACTTCATTTCAATTCACCAGGTTACTCCCCCAAACTTATTTAGAACACTCAATCTTTTTTTTTTTTTTTTTTGCAGAAAACAAAAGAAAACTACACCCCCACACTTTGTTGTTTCATTCTTTTTAAGAACACTTAAGGGTATAGATCTCTTATTCTTCTTTTTTTCTCTTTTTTTTTCTTCTTTTTTTTTTATTACACTTCCCCTCCCCCACACTTAAACAACACATTGTCCTCAATGTGTAAGTGCGTGGATGATAAGTACAGATTGTTTTTTTTTTCTGTTTTCCTTTTTTTTTATTTAAACACAATAGAACTCACTTGTATTGCTCATGACACATCCCAACCTCCTCTAACTTCCCAAAACCAGAACATAGCTCAAAATTTAATTGTGAATGATCTACATGCTCATAGGTAAGGGATAAACTGTTTGGAATAAATTCATTTGAAGTTAGGAAATCTTTTAGTGAGTTAACAAAGAAAAAGGCTTACAAAGGCTCAAAGGGGTAACTAGGGATCAATTTCAGTCAAGGTTGGCTATTAAGGCTCAAACGGTCCAAAGATGGCCTAAATCATTTCCCCAATGTTGCACAGTCTAGGATTTCGCCTCGAGTGACCATCAAACAAGTTCTAGAATTCATTGAAATCTGAAGAAACATTTAAATTACATAAACTTTCTCTAAGTGAACAAATAACTCAGTGATAATAGCTCAGTGCTCAATGTTGCGCAAGGAATCAAAAGCAAAGCGAAAACCAATAAACATTTCAAGCACACAGATCCATGCATCATTTATCATTTTCCAAGAGTTATTCTTAATTCAATCATTATCTTATCATCGACCCAAAAATGCAAGAAAAGAGGTACGTGGCATTGTTACACCTGAGTCAAGATTGTATATTTCAACAATCCTTAGGACCAGTAGCCCGCAGACTTAAGGTTTCCAGCCTATATACCTTTATTATGAAAGAACAAAACAAGAAACAAGACACTTCAAACAACATGAAATAAACAAACTACAGAGTTATTGAGAGAGAATGCGTTTCAAGAGTTAAGAAAACCCCATATTCTGCCATTCTCAGGTTTTTCCACAATTGTTTTTTTGAAATCAAAACTGATAAAGATAAAAACACATAACAACTCTAAATTACGCAAAACTAAACTCACTCATAAAATAACAAAGTTCAACAAGTCAGCAAACAAAAACAAGTTAGTTAGAATGGGTCTAAAAAGTTTAGAAGTTAGCCTCCTTATTCAGCCATTATGGATTGAAGAGATCCAGAATGCGTTTCAAGAGAACTTGAACTTTTTAAGCCACCACTCTAAAAACCGAGATTAGAAAATATTACCTGGGACGAAAGAAATAACCTGAAAAAGCTCAAAAGAAACGACATGAAAAATCTCAAATAAACACACTAAAAAGAAAGCAAACAAAAACGAAGCAAACCAGCAAATAGAGATTACAGATGGAGTGTTAAATCCAGTTGACGCCTCTTATTGCCTTCTCCAAACCAATCAATCCGAGCTGTTGTTGGATCAGGCGAATAGACGAATTCTTGTAGTTTGTCAATTAACTCCCCTGCCGTTGAAGCTGTAACAAGGATTTGCCTCGCTGATGGTGAGATAAAATTTTTTTCTACAGCTTGATCAAGAAAGGACAACAAACCATCAAAAAAATTATTGACATTTAACAAACCAATGGGTTTTGATGGATGTTTAGCTGTGCCCAAGAGGTGATTTGAAATATCTCCTCTAATGTACCATAACCACCCGGCAAAGCTATAAATGCATCAGACTTAACAACCATATGTGCAATACGCTCATGCATACTAGAGACCTGTAACTCTTCCCTGATTGTGTTGCCTACGATATCTCGTACAGCTAATGGTTTAGGGATAATGCCGAGAACTTTGCTCCCTCCTAGGGATGCAGCTGTGACACACACCCCATTAACCCAAGACTACCCCCTCCATAAATCAAATTAATACCCCTCGCAGCTAATGTCCTACCAAGATCAAGAGCTGCTGTGGTAAACTCTCCATCTTTACCAAATTGCGATCCGCAAAATATGCATATATTGCGGAATCCCGAATTGGTGTTTTCTCCATTTCTACAAGTGCTCTAATCTTGTGTAAGACACGTTAGATATATGCTTTTCAATTGCAAGACAGGTTATGGAATGACATATGAAAATATGCAGAATGTATATATACACCCATAAAACTCTCAAATTTTGACACATGGGGACATACTTTCGGTGGGGGTTGCTCGATGCAGATTTATCGCCCCAAGATTTGAAAAAATGAGATATGCTTTCGGCGAGGTTTGACAAAACCTACACACTTGTCTCCCACGTGAAGCATGGAAAATGGAGATACACTTTCGGCGGGGGTTGACAAAACCCCCACACTTGTCTCCCACGTGAAGCATAAAAAATAGAGATCCACTTTCGGTGGAGGTTGACAAAACCTCCACACTTGTCTCCCACGTGTACTTATGCCATAGGGTAGTCATATGGTTTGTCAAAAAGAAAACTTGAAATTAAAACAAACAAAATCAACAAACAACAACAACACAAAAACAACATTGATAATCAGATCAAACGAAACAAGAAAAAAAATTCTACAACAACAACACACATTCAAATATACAAGTAGTTGTGATTGTGGCTCACATCTTCCTCTGGTTTTACGTCCAGTAACGGCTGAAACGCCTTCTATGAGTCGGGGATTTGCTTCCCATCCAGTTTTCTTATAAACTGGCAAACAGGGTCGTTTTTAGTCAGATTCCCTAGACTATAACACTGCAATTCATCACGAAATTGTGTCCATAGATTAAGCAATTCACGCTGAACAAGTCCACAAGAATGTGACTCGAGAGTTAACAAAACATTATCCAGCGACTCATTACTCAAACCATTCTTAATAAATGAAAGTTTATCTTCTCTATTCCTGGACGCAAAACCTAATGAACGACAAGTCTGGTTACAATTCCATCTAGCACATTTATAACATACTTGTAACCTTTTCGCTCTTCGCCTCTTGGCGTAGTAGCTCTTTCCTAGACCAGGCATGTATTTTGCGAGATTAATGTCCGGCTCACCGGACAATCTCACCTTGGCTTCGATAAGCCATCGGATATCAGCAGGGACATTTAGGAGCATCAATGCCCAAAGTCTAGTCATCCGTACTTTATAAATTTTAAACACAGCATTTTGAGGAAGTGAAGGGAAATATTTACGAAGGTTCGATAGAAAGATATCAGCATCCATTGAAGAGAAGAAAAGGAGAGATATTACCGATAATGCGATTGAGTTTGTTCTTCTCCCAGATATGCACGTTTCAAACCTTCGAACAATGGCTTCAACTCCCGTTTGAATGTTTCCTCAAGCTGTTGCACAACTGAACTCGAAGCACGGAATAATCAAATTAAACACAAGAAAAGAAAAGAAAAGAGCGGAAACGAAACTAAAGACACATAAAAGAGATAAAACACAATAGCAAACAAAAGTCAAAAACAAGTAAAAAATATAAAAACGAATAAGACAGATGGCAAAGAGAGATAAAACCTGATCAATTTGATGGCCTATGAAAGAAATCTCCTCGAGACAAAAAAATCGATCATTATTACCTCATTTTATTTTTCTTTTCTTCTTTTTTTATTTTTCAAAAACATTGGGTTGCCTACCAATAAGCGCTTGGTTTAACGTCCCTACAGCCCGAACGTTTGGGCCATCATGGGAGGATCCAATTTCGTTGTGTTCTCTAACTGGGGCTTGGATCCCTCTTCTAACCAAGATACGTCAAGCATATGATGGCCTTGGGATGTCAACAATTGTCCACTCAATAGTATTTTGTGCTCTGTAAGTCTCGGACGAGTTGCTCGTCTTGTATTCGTGCAAAGGCCACATTACTTTTTTTAACTGGCAAAGTATCATTCTCACCCAAAATCCATGATTCAAATGATCTGGAAGTGACTTAAGCTCCAAGGTATTGGCTTTCATCACAAAAAGAAGAAGTTTCTCATTAGATAAAGGCAATTCAATGTACGAAACATCATACCTATTGGTGGTGATAGCTATAGTCTCATCCAAGCTTGTCACAGCTTCCTCCACTTCTTTAGACACTTGTATCAGCTTTCTTGGTTCTTTGAAACTTTCTATCCTTATGTGTTCACTAATAGCAACATCGACTCCATTCTTGCGAGTTAACTCAAAACATTGTTGTGGCAAATAATCAATAACGTCACCTGCAAAAACCAGAATTGTCAGTCATTAGAGTACTCATTTTTTTTTTTTCTTTTTTTTTTTTTTTTTTTTTTTTTTCTTTTTTTTTTTTTTTTTTTCCCCCCCCCCCCCCCCCCCCATCAAAAATATAAAACACCTCACCTTGCCATAAACTCTATGGTCAGAGTGCCATCATGAACATCAATCTTGGTTCTAGCAGTTTTCAAGAATGGTCTCTCTAAAAGAATCGGTGTTGGATTAGGGGATGTCTCATCCTCTATTTCAAGGACATAGAAGTTTGCTAGGAAAACCAATTGATTCACCTGCACAAGCACATCTTCCACAACACTTTTGGTAAGTTGAATGGTAATATCAGTTTCCGCAAAAGGTCCAAGATTTAAAGAAGCATAAATAGAATATGGCATGATGTTAATAAATGCTTCTAAATCTAACGTAGCTCTTTCAAACTTAGTTTTACCAATGGTGCATGTAATGGTGAACGTACCTGAATCTTTGTATTTCGAAGGAATTTTTCTTTGTAAAACAGTTGAAACATTTCCCCCACACTTACCTTCTCATTTTCTTTCAACTTTCTCTTGTTGATGCATAACTCCTTGAGAAATTTTGCATAACGAGGTAATTGCTTGATAGCATCCAGAAGTGGTATATTTACCTCGATCTTGCGAAAAGTTTCCAAGATTTCCTGTTCTTGTTCCTTCTTCTTCGATTTTACGAATCTACTAGGAAAAGGTGGAGGAGAAACATATGAAGGAATGAGGGTTATAGGATTTACCTGAGAAGTCAATGTTTTGTTCATGGTGGAAGTGGTGTCATCTCCTTCATCAGTTTGTGATTTCCTTGGCAAGATATCTAATTGCTCTCCACCTTGCGAAGTTATCGCACTAACAGTCTCTCCTGGATTGATCACCGCTTGAGAAGATAATTTTTCTAAGTCTTGGCCCTCAAATTTGCTCATGCTAATAGCCAATTGTCCTATTTGATTTGCCAAGTTTTGGATACTTGCCCCAGTTTCCTGCTGGAATTGCATTGTGTTAGTGGCAAGTGCATTAACAATATCTTCGAGAGACATACCTGAGTTTTGCGAAGCTGGTTGCGGTGCTGGATGTGGCATTGGTGGTGGTTGCATTTGAAATGGTTGCTGCACTCTAGGTTGATTGAAACTTTGTGGCCGATTTAGTATCACATTTGGAGTGATTGGTTGATGATTCCAGTAACTGAAATTATGTTGATCTTCCCATCCAGCATTGTAAGAGCTAGAGAAAGGATCATACCATTGCCTCGTTTGTCCTGGAAATCCACCCATGGCATTGGCTTGTTCCATATATTCTTCTTGTAAAGTTGGATACATATCGATTGGATGCTCCATCGTAGAATATATCCCACATTCAAAAGATTTTTGCATATCTCCTACAGCCATGTTTTCCACAAGAGAGGTTAGCTCAGAAAGTTGTTGTTCAATGTTCGGAGTGCTTACCTCATTCACTCTCCATGGTATTTGTGGCTCAAATCCGCTACTGAATTGATAGAAGTTTACTGCCATGTTGTCTAAACACAAATAATCAGAAAAGAAAAACAAAGAAAATATGAATCAACAATGAAAACAAAATAACAAATCGATTAGAAAATCAATCCCCGGCAACGGCGCCAAAAACTTGATGCGTTCGAAACTAGCAAGTATAATAGTCGCACAAGTAATAAAGTGATAAGTAAGATATCGTTCCCACGAGGATTGATTCTAATGGAATTTGTTATTTCCAGCAACAATAAACTAAACAGGGGGGATTTTTGTTGAATGCTTACTAAATGAAATAAGAATGCAAGTAAAGAATAACAAAACAGAAAGTAAATTTGAATGAAAAATCAATGGGAGAAAGCTGGTTAAGGGATCCTTCTATACCACAAGATATGGATTTGCGAATTAATTGTAGAATTGTCATCTAATTACAGCATTGAAGTTATCAACCGTAGATAACAACAAGCTCTGTTATCCCAATATTTCCTTACTTTGTTGTTAAATAAAATAGGCTCTTTACTTAATCTCTATCCATTAAACAACCTAGAACAAGCTCTCTAAATTAATTCAATGGATGCATTACGAAAAGAAAGACAGGTTGATCTAAGCAATAAACACACAAGCTCGGATTATTTAACTTAGGTTATATTCTCCAATTGCAATCTCTGATCACAATTTTGATACTAATGATTAGAAATTCAAGACAATTACGGATCAAGATTTCTAGTCTAGCAATAAATCACAACCAGATTATATTCAGTTGGCCACTCAAATACAATCAGCAAGCAATCATAAGCATTAAATATGGGAGAATACAAGCAACTTCAATTAGAGGATTGGATAACAATTCCTTACACAATCAACTTACAAAAACCATATCAGGGGCTTTGAAATCAACCTCAACCAATACAGATTCAGTTACACATGTTTAAGAACGTGGTAAATACAATACAACATGGAGACATTCCAGAAAATGAAAGGAAAGGGAAAAACTTAGCAAATTTGATGTAGTTCTCTTTGGATTGTAGTTCTTCCTCTTTCCAAGCTTCCTTTCTCCTTCAAGAACTCCAAGAGATGAAAGAATTCCAGAGCTGCAGCCTCTACCACGTTATCCCCTCTTCAAGTTATGAAAATAAAACCCTAAAATGTGTTTAAATACTCTGCTACAGTGACTTGCTACAGTGCCCCGGATTATACATGCTACAGTGACTTGTGGAATTATATTTCTATACATCTCACACTGTTTTGATTACAACTTTTGGTACACTGAATGGATTTATAAACCGTAAATTTCTCCAGAAAATAGACTTCGAGAGCTTTCCAACGGTATATAACATGTCATTGGGTTCATTGTATATCAATACAATTATATCCGAGAAGATCACTGACTAGCAGAGGTGAAAATGAAGGGTTTTACTCCATTTTTGTGCAAGTTGCTCCAAAACTCCTACAAACATCAAAACCACACAAAAACATAAAAATACCAAGGAATATAGCAAAGAAACATGGACGAATTGATATAAAAGTAATACATAAATAGACACCTATCAACAGTCGCCTGGTAGTTTGCTCACAGCCGCCGGCTATTGGTCATGTATTTTTGGAATTTTTCGATTAAGATCTTCCTTTTTTGTTTCTTTACTTCCTTTTTCAGCTTCACCCCTTCTCTATATAAATAGCCCCTTTCTCACTTTGCAAGACACACTAATTATTCAGAATAATCATCTCTTCTCCTTCTTAAAGACACACTCGAGAACTGAAGAAATCTTTTCCAGTTTAAAGTTTTTTTAAGCGTTTTATTGCTTTAAACCTAGAAAGAGTACATCTTGAGAGCAGTCCTCTCTTCTCCCTCCTATTTTCTTGTTTACTTTTCTTGCTTAGAATTAAGCATAATAAGGTTTTATTCAGCTTAGAATAAGCATGTTTAGGATTTAATTTGATGCTTAGAAGCATGCAAGGGTTATTAAGAATTGTTCTAACCCTTGTTTGTTTTGCGAGATGGATAAACGTGTTAAGATAAGTCCACTTTCCCTTCTTTATTAGTAATATGTCTAGGAGTTTAATTTTCTTTATGAATGCCTAGAAACATGTTTAGGAGCACATGATTAGAATCACAATATGAGAAGTTATAATTGCTTTGGCATATGTTAGGAAATAGCATAGAATAGGTAAGAATTACCATATTACCCCTTGAATGCTTGGATTGGGCTGGAAGAGCGTTGTTTGATTTCAATTGTTTGAATTAGGCTAGAAATGCCATGATAACACGAATTAATATGAATTATACTAGAATAGCAATAGGTAGAATGCCATGATAGAATTATCAAATTTAGGTCGAAGTGCCATGATTCTAGATTATGGCTTTGTTTAATCGATTTATGAATGTATGAATGTACCATGAATATATTATGATTAGAATGATGCCATGAAGTGATGATGGACTCACATTGATGGTGAGGGACCATCACTAAGAATGATAGATGTATGTATGAATATGCATGTAAAGGTTTCATAAACATAGAATAGACTCACATATGGTGGTAAGGAATTCCTTATTTATCGAATCTCGCATTGATTGATTATATTAAAGATGTGATTTACATGAATATGCTATGATTTGTATGAATGAAAGAATGAATATATGAAGTGTTAGAAGTAGAATTTACTTTATTATTGACAAGCAATGTAATCCTCTCCCCTATCCCCCATGTTTGAAGGAAATGTAATCCATCTCCTCCATCTTTCTATGTACGAATATACAACTGCTATGATTGAATAATCACCTCACATGTCTAAATGAAGATAAAAATGGCATTTTTGCATAAAATTAACAACTTAAATGGACTGTATGTTAATATGAGATATTGTTATTTGGTATACCCCAGTGGAGACCAAATTTTGATCCAGGCAGATCGAATGACTCGTACCTAACTTTTTGAACCCATCTCTAAAGAGATTAGGGTACTTTAGGTCCTAAAGCGAGGGATTGGATTGCCCTCATTCATTTCCAATTTAATAATTAGGTAGCAACTCCATTTCTCCAAACATGCCCATGGCTCATTTATGTTCGCTTAAGTCTCGGAAGAGGCTTTGACATAGTGTCGTGGTCATAAACGTGCTAGCAAGATGAAAGCCCCGTTCATTCTATCTTAATGAAGAGGTTTATGTTGAACAACCTAAGGGATTTGTTGATCCTAAAATATCTTGATTTTATGGGTAAGCTTCATAAGGCATTGTATGGTTTGAAACAAGCTCTTAGAGCTTGGTATGAGAGATTAACCAGCTTCTTAATATAAAGATGATATACTAGAGGAAGTAATGATAAGACTTTATTTATTAAACATGTTTTGGTTCCACTAGTAAAGTCAAAGCTAATGAGTTTGTTGAGCTAATTGTGAACGAGGCCTTCATCCTGCCAGAGCAGTTGCGACTACGACACTGTGTCAAAACCTCTTTTGAGACTTAAGAGAACACAAACAAGTCATGGGCACGTCCAAATAAATGGAGTCACCAACCAATTATTTAATTAGGAATGATTAGGGGCAATCTGATCCCTTACTTCAAGACCTAGACTACCCTCATCCCTTCAGAAATGAGTTCGAAAAGTTAGGTACGAGTTGTTCAACCTGCCCAGATCAAAATCTATGCTCCACTATGGTATACCAAATATAAATATCTCATATTGACATACAGTCCACTTAAGTTGTTGGTATTATGCACACATTCTATTTTATCTTCATTTAGACATGTGAGATTATTATCCAATCATTGCAGTTGTATATTCATACATATAAAGAGGGAGAGAATAGAATTACATTTTCATCAAACATGGGCAAAAGGGAGGAGGATTACATTGCTTTGTTCTTCAATAATAAAATAAATTCTATAAAGAATACATTCATCCAATTATAAGTGATGGTCCCTCACCATCAATGTGAGTCTACCACCACTTCATGGCATCATACAATAACACTTCTAAACATGGTATATTCGTAACATATTCACCTATTCATAAATCAATTAATTCAATACAAAGCTATAATCTAGTATCATGGCATTCTAGCCTAGATTTGACAATTGTATTATGGTAATTCTACCATATTGCTATTCTAGCGCAATTCATATTACCATGGCATTTCTAGCCTAAACATTATTATCATGGCATATTCTAGCCTAATCATGGCTTTTATAGCCTAACTCAAACAATTGAAGTCAAACAACGCTTTTCTAGCCCAATCACAGCATTCAAGGGGTAATATGGTAATTCTTACCTATTGCTATTTCCTAGCATATATCAAAGCAAATATAAATTCTCCTAGCATGATTCTAATCATGTGCTCTTAAGCATGATTCTAGACATTTGCTCCTAAGCATGATTTTAAGCATTCGTGAAGAAAATAAATTCCTGAACATGTTCCTAATAAAGAAGGGAAAGCGGACTTACCTTGACACGCTTATCTGTCTCGCAAAATAAACAAAAGGATTAAACAATTCATAAACTCCTAAACATGCTTTTAAGCATTAGATTAAATCGTAAACATGCTTATTCTAAGCAAAATAAACCCTAATCATGCTTAATTCTAAGCAAGAAAAGTAAACGAGAAAATAGGAGGGAGAAGACATGACTGCTCTCAAGCCTTTCCAAGTTTAGAGCAATAGAACGCCTAAAAATCTTTAAACTAGAAAAAACTTCTCGAATTCTCGAGCGTGTCTTTAAGAGAAAGAAGATATGATTATTCTCAATAATCGATATGTCTTGGAAAGTGAGCCAATAAGGGGTTTATATAGTTAAGGGCTGGAATTGAAAAAGGAAGCAAAATCCAAAAAAAGGAAGGTTTTAAACGAAATTTTTCAAAATTATGGGGCCAACAGCTATGCTACTGTTGGCAAATCGTCAAGCGCCTGTCTGATAGTCGGACGGCTGT